>JAMFTG010001868.1:0-2500 GCA_023974075.1 Chaenocephalus aceratus
TATGCAGCACTGCACGTGGAGATGTGGACGCGCAAATCGCGCAGATTACGTACATATAAACCTACAAAGTACTGATATAGTAAATTAAAAAACAATTATTTTTGTGTAGTTGTATATTTCAATAATAACGTATGGTTGTCACAAAATCCCACGGCACACCGTTTGGGAGCCTCTGCTGTAGGCGATAAGCAGGGATGCAAACTCATCAGGTATGGAAAAGGTGACAAGGACCCGAGCCCCCCGACCCCACGGAATATCGCCTTTAAAATGAGGAATAACAGGATGTTAGCAGTCAGAACAACTAAAGCAGCAGGTACTAAGAACAGCAACGCCAAAGAGTCACATCTAATAGAAATATATAAAAGCATTTATTTTAATTTTGTATCAGTCAGTTTATCATTCTGGCTGTTGAGCATTTTGAAAATGTATTGTCATGCCTCTGTGCAAGGCTGAGTCTTTCTGTCTGTATAGCCACTGGTGTGAAGTAACTAAGTTCATAAACTAAACTATACTTGGGTACAATTTTGAGATACTTGTACTTTATTTAAGTATTTCAATGTTTTGCTACTTTGTTCTTCTTCTCCTCTACAGTTCAGAGGTACATGGTGTACTTTTCCGAGTTTTGTTTCTCCACTACATGTATTAATACCTTTAGTTACTTCACAGATGAATGATGGGAAATCTAATCAAGTGTTAAATCAGACTGTCGTTCCACCTGGAGTAAATCCACCAGCTACCCTGCAGTCTACAAAGTACTTCAGACTAGCTGCACCTCCACCAGCTACCCTGCAGTCTGCAAAGTACTTCAGACTAGCTGCACCTTCACCAGCTACCCTGCAGTCTGCAAAGTACTTCAGACTAGCTGCACCTTCACCAGCTACCCTGCAGTCTGCAAAGTACTTCAGACTAGCTGCACCTTCACCAGCTACCCTGCAGTCTGCAAAGTACTTCAGACTAGCTGCACCTCCACCAGCTACCCTGCAGTCTGCAAAGTACTTCAGACTAGCTGCACCTTCACCAGCTACCCTGCAGTCTGCAAAGTACTTCAGACTAGCTGCACCTTCACCAGCTACCCTGCAGTCTGCAAAGTACTTCAGACTAGCTGCACCTTCACCAGCTACCCTGCAGTCTACAAAGTACTTCAGACTAGCTGCACCTTCACCAGCTACCCTGCAGTCTGCAAAGTACTTCAGACTAGCTGCACCTTCACCAGCTACCCTGCAGTCTGCAAAGTACTTCAGACTAGCTGCCACCTTCACCAGCTACCCTGCAGTCTACAAAGTACTTCAGACTAGCTGCACCTTCACCAGCTACCCTGCAGTCTGCAAAGTACTTCAGACTAGCTGCACCTTCACCAGCTACCCTGCAGTCTACAAAGTACTTCAGACTAGCTGCACCTTCACCAGCTACCCTGCAGTCTACAAAGTACTTCAGACTAGCTGCACCTCCACCAGCTACCCTGCAGTCTACAAAGTACTTCAGACTAGCTGCACCTTCACCAGCTTTGAGAACACTTTCATGATCAATCATTATAAAACATATATATATATTATTCTGAAATGGACCAATCTGCACAACGACTACTTTCACTGTCTTTCACTAAATTTTGATGAGAATACTTTCTACTTTCACTTGAGTGACATTTTGAATGCAGTACTTTTACTGTAACAGAGTATTCCTACACTCTGGTACTTCTACTTTTACTCAAGTACAAGCTCTGAGTACTTCTACTTTTACTCAAGGACAAGATCTGAGTACTTCTACTTTTACTCAAGTACAAGATCTGAGTACTTCTACTTTTACTCAAGTACAAAACCTGAGTACTTCTACTTTTACTCAAGTACAAGATCTGAGTACTTCTACTGTCGCTACTTTAACTATATTTTGATGATAATACTTTTGTAGTTTTATTTGAGGAACATTTTGATTGCAGGATTGTTCCTACACTTTGGTACTTCTACTTTTACTCAAACCTGAGTAGTTTTACTCAAGTACAAGATCTGAGTACTTCTACTTTTACTCAAGTACAAGATCTGAGTACTTCTACTTTTACTCAAGTACAAGATCTGAGTACTTCTACTTTTACTCAAATAAGATCTGAGTCAAGTAGAAGTACTCAGATCTTGGGGACCCCTCAGCTGAGACCCCCCTCTCTGAATCCTGATAAATCTGAATGACTGTTTCCTCACAGATCTGCTCTGATATCTGGCGGTTGGATGCTGTTATCTGATTGGCGGAGAACGTTTTGGTGCTGTGCCAAATTATGTAACATGGCGACAACGACCTGATGCCTCCATCTAGTGGTGAGATGTGAGAACTGCACCAGGAAAAGTCACTGAACAAAAGTTACTTAACTGTAAATAAAATAAATGAACTCTATAAATGTCATTCATTCAAAACATTTGGATTCTTATGCAGATAATTAAAATACGTTGGGATTTATTTTCTCCGCATTAAAATATGATGATGTGATTATGATAATACAAAAATATTATATCAT
>JAMFTG010001868.1:5000-54756 GCA_023974075.1 Chaenocephalus aceratus
AATCTTTTTGAGGCTCGTATTTGGCAGGATACTACGCAGACTGAACGACATACATGCACTTTTACCGTTTACCTCACTGTATAAAAAAGTAACTGTTGATAATAAGAATAAACAGGAATTATATTTGCAAAGTACTTTGTTTCCAAAAAAAATGTGTTCACTCCTGTCGGTTGGGGGGGGGGCCTCATCTCACAATGTCGCTTGGGGCCCCAAGTTGTCCAGAGGCGGCCCTGTATGTATCAAAAGTCTATATACTCTATATACTCTATGTCAGTGTTTCTCAAACTTTTTCATACCAAGGACTTAACCAATAAAAAAACACTCGCGGACCACCTAACTCCACAAATATCCAAAATCACATCGTTTTTCTAGAACAGATTACAAATCGCCTGAATATGGTACAAACAAGTGGCAACATGTGTGACGAAGGTGTTGCGCGGGGCTATAGGCCTATCATGCAATTGAAACTTAATCTCGCTCCATTGCGGAGATATTCCCGCGAGAGTGCGGAAAACTCAAATTAATTAATTTCAAATGTGAAATGTTACCAATATACTCACGGACCACTAGGGGGCGCTCACGGACCACCAGTGGTCCGCGGACCACACTTTGAGAAGCACTGCTCTATGTCTACTTTATATCAAGGAGCCAAAGGGTTTTACTGTTCTGTTTTTGCTGTATTATCATTTATTAAGACATGCGTTGTACTTGGTTAGCATTACTTACGGCAATTGCTTGTATTTTTTTTTACTTTTAATCACAAAATATTCAAAGGTACATTTTTAACAAGTTTGAAAAACACTATTAAAATCACAAGACAATAATGGAGACCTTTGAAATGGACATCCACTATTAGCTATACGAAACATGGGAATAGGGGCCTTTTATGACATTACATGAAATAGCATTTAGCTGACACGTTTATCCAAAGCGATGTACGATAAGTGCAGTACACCATAAAGATTCAAACTAAAGACAACAAGAACAGTGCTGACATGTTTACTTACCAAACAAGCCAGACCATAGTAAGTGCTGCGGCATCAGTAAAACTCTTAAGTGTGTTTTTATTTGTTATTATTCGCCAAGGTATAAGCGAAACAGGAGGGTCTTCAGTTTGCGTCAGAAGATATGTAGACTCTCTGCTGTCCTCATGTCTGTGAGAAGCTCGGTCCACCGTTTGGGAGCCATGATAACATCAAGGTGTGTTTGTGTTGGGGGGTACCAGAGGCCTGTACTACGAAGCCGGATTTTCGCTTAGCGGCTAACTTCAGGGAAAACTCCGGCTTTCCGGTCCTACGACGCTGGTTCTCTTTTTAGCAGCTAGATCTCCATGGTAACTGATGCTGAGCGGCTAGCCTGCTCCGGAGCAGGTTAGGTTGCAGGCTAAGAGATCAACTCAGTGAAAGCACCGCCTGCTGACCAATCAGAGCTCAGTGTGCGGAGTTTAAAGCGATCAAGTCATATTACAGGAGAAAGGAAATACAGAAAAACTGCCGTCGCAGGAAAGACGGCCGGTGGAAGCCTTGCCGTAGATTGAAGCCCTGTTCGCCCTGGACGCGCAAAGGTGACGTCATCGCCTTTATTGAGCGTTCGCCGTTTTCTAAGCTTTTCTCTCTCTTTTGAGTGATATATCAGATTAAACAGCAAACGGCTGAATAAATAATGTGCATACAATTGCGAGGAGGCTCGTTTTAAGGACACATTTTTCAGATCCGTCACAATCTTCGTATTGGAATAAACTTACGTTTTTGAGTGTATAGTCCCGCTCTGTCATATTCCTCCTACAGAACAGACAATGACAGGATAATATGTGATTTGTCAGTATAGTCCTATTTCTTAAAACCTTCTCTGTTGTTTAAGTGTCTGATAACCACGAATAGTAAGCAATGATATAACAGTAATGATATCACATGATCATGTCAGACACTGTTATTTTCAATCAAGCCTAAAAGATAATGTGTTCAAACTGGCTTCACTCGCTTGAATTGCTCCTTTGAATATCATTTTTATATATTCCTACTCAACACATGTTTGTATTGTAAAGTATTTTTTTAAATTGTATTTTAAAGTGAAAGGTGCCCTAAAATAAAGTGTATTATTGATCTTATATCTGTGCCTCTATTACATTACATTTCATTTTCTATCACACTATTAATGTTCCTTATTTTAGACTAGGTGAATCCTGGAGTCAATAGGGAAGATCTGCACTGTTCTACATAACATGTTCAGAGCAGGTATTTCTCCTGCCGGATTTGGAACCCCCCCCCCCCCCCCCCCCTATATCTTTGTCCAGGACAGTCACAACTTCACCAAAATCACACTGGTGCTTGCTGTTCCCCTCGAGTTTGTGCTCACCAAAGCATTTCACTCTGGGCCCAGCAGGTGAAAAACTAAAGAGGGGCTTCAAAATCTCTCTGAGTCACACGGAGAAACACACTTTACAACAATGTACACTTTGGTTTGTTCTAAAGGATCTCATTGCTTCTTTATAAGCTATAAATCACACCCTACATTTTACATTTATGTTCAATCTAATATTTAATATTCCATTTCTCTCATACTTATGTATATATCATATCCTGCTTTATATTTTGTTACTGTACATTTGTAATTCAACATGTATATATATATATATATATTTTTTTTTAATGCTATTTTGACATGTCTACAATTCTGCTGCAACGCTGACATTTCCCAAATTCGGACTTGGGATCAATAAAGTACTTATCTTATTTTAGTGTATTTCCTCTAATCCTTCAGTCCTATCCTAAACACTCTCTACAGATCACTCTCTACAGATCACTCTCTACAGATCACTCTCTACAGATCACTCTCCACAGATCACTCTCCACAGATCACTCTCTACAGATCACTCTCTACAGATCACTCTCTACAGATCACTCTCCACAGATCACTCTCTACAAATCACTCTCTACAGATCACTCTCTACGGATCACTCTCTCTCTACAGATCACTCTTCACAGATCACTCTCTACGGATCACTCTTCACGGATCACTCTCTATGGATCACTCTCTCTCTACAGATCACTCTTCACGGATCACTCTCTACGGATCACTCTTCACATATCACTCTTCACGGATCACTCTCCACAGATCACTCTCTACTGATGTTATGGAAATCTAGGACCCAACACAGCGCTTGAGAGTACAAGTCAAATGATCAAACAAATAAATGGTGAATCAAGCAAAGCTGTCTTTTGGTTATTTATTTGAAGCTTCAAATACACGACATAATAATATATTGTCACCGGTCGGGCAGAGTATGGAAAGTCTGCCCGAGAGTGCGCAGAACAATGGAAAAGCAAAGGTTATATAGAAAAGGAGTGGGAAAGAGAACAATCTGGGTTCACACAGTCAGATTGTTGATGAGACACCCAGTGGCCTTGAGTAGATAGCGTGATGTGTCTGACTGTGTATGAGTCTCCCAGTCTGCTGAAACAGCTGTGGCCTTGCAGAGACTGGGAAACTCATAAGAGAATATAATAGAATAATAATGGTAAAAGCACAACAAGAGGAAATAAGAAGCATTTGGTTTAAACATATGAAAGATATAATAAGGATAATAATAAGAATGATAATAATAAAATTTTCCACTACATTCCCCCCTTTTGATCATACTTGATCAATAGAAAAAACAAATGATAGGATAGACTGATATAACACATCAATGAATACACTCCATCGCTGGTTTAAGTAAACACATCACAAATATATCATAGAAAACTGGCTGTTTTTGTGGAGGACAGACTCCAATATAATGTAAGCATAAGAGAGGAGATACACACATGATTATATTGATAAATCGGAATCAGACTCTTCTGATTCTAGCTGATCTATCTCACTGTGGCGCAAAGGATTGTCTTGTAATGGAATAGTAGTATACTGAACGAAAGCTAACAGGTTGTTAAGATGCAGCACGGTGTCAGTGATGTTCTTGGTGGCGTCGGGAATGTAAGTGCAACAGGAGTCACCGATCACATGACACAGGCCACCCTTTGAGGCGAACCAAAGGGCGAATTGGTGCTGCATGAGCATGTTCCTAGAGGCTATTATGAATGGGGTCAATGCCTGGAAGCCTTGCGTCGTTTCGTAAGTGAGATTCTCTAGCCGGACGTGTAAAGTATCTATTTTATGGGCATTGTTTACTGTACCCCACCATGGGAACAGGCCACCCATGAATTTAGCTCCAGTGGACGTCAGATCTCTTTTTACCTTGTGGTGGTCGGGGTGTTGGAACTCTGGGTAATGATGTGTCGTGTGCATTAAGGACGTGAGTACAGTGACTGCTGGATTCAAATCCACTAGAGTGCATGTCCCTATCCAGAGGGGAGCCAGAACTTGATAGAGCTTGTTGCCGCACAACCAAACGTAATCTTCTGGCGCGCTAAACCCAGCATCACTGGGCCAGGCCAGTTGCAGGGAAATATGTTTAACATCAGGGAATGCTACGTTAGAAAGGATTCTCTCAGGGGCACCAGATATGTGACAATACGAGATTTTGTAAGCACCGTCACCGCATGTGTTCCGTAGGATGCGAGTACAACCAGTAGTAGTGCCTAGGAAAAAATAAGGTGGTGTCAAAGACGTTTTGTGGTACACTCTCTGGATGCAGAGGCTGTGTTTCATCCCTCTCAAATGACTGGGGTGCACATGGCTGACGGGTTGGTACTTTGCGTATGTGGTGTCAAGCGTGGATGCACGCAAAGAGGAGTTAGACCGATTGCTGCATGGTGGGGGAAGCTGCCTAGCATAACGCCACTCGGTTACGCTGTCTTCACCCTTGATGGGCCTTGTCAGAGCCATAAACGCGCAGAGGTGTTCAACCTGGGTCAGAGAGCGCGGACGAACTGGCACGGACATTGATGAGTCCTGGGGGAAAAGGGTGCATGCATAACATGACCCATGTTGTCCTGCGGCCTGCAAGAATGATCTCAGTGTGCCACCAGACGTTACCGGTGATCCCATTACTGGTCTGACCCACATCAATGTTGCTATGGTCGTTATCGCCTATGTATAGATTAAATGTAGATGTACCTATGGATGTCAATAGTGGCGTCAAAGGTTGCTTACGTTTTTCCGGGTCTGAGTTTTGGGCGCGATGTCTATGTAAAATGTGCCACACGGGTCGGCGCCGGATACATACATACAGACAACAAAATAAAATAAATGTGGTTCGCCCTGCTTTCCCCATGTACCTCTTAGATACCTCGATTTTGGCTGACATGCTGTGAGCTGAAATGGATACATAAAATATAGGACTAGTCCTAACACAACTATCATGGCAAGTATGCAGAGGAACCATTCTATGAGTGTCCAGGCTCTCCAGTAGCATTCACATTGCTCACGGTTGCGTTGTCGTCTCTCCAGGCGAGCCCTCATCACGAGGGGGAAATGTTCCATGGAGTGTGTGAGTGTATTCTCTCGGTCGATTTCGTGACACGGACCGTCAGACTTCGCACACTGATAACACAAACGAGGAACCAGAGAGCATATGGAACCGCTCAGCTGGCACTCGCTCGTGACACCTTGTGTGTAGTGTGTTTTGGTGTATGTAGTGCAAGTGTGGTGCTGGTGGTGACTAGGACACGTCACTTGTTGTCATCTGTTGGTGACTTGGACACGTCACTTGTTGTCATCTGTTGGTGACTTGGACATGTCACTTGTTGTCATCTGTTGGTGACTTGGACACGTCACTTGCTGTCATCTCTGTTGGTGACTCGGACACGTCACTTGTTGTCATCTGTTGGTGACTTGGACATGTCACTTGTTGTCATCTGTTGGTGACTCGGACACGTCACTTGTTGTCATCTGTTGGTGACTTGGACACGTCACTTGTTGTCATCTGTTGGTGACTTGGACACGTCACTTGCTGTCATCTCTGTTGGTGACTCGGACACGTCACTTGTTGTCATCTGTTGGTGACTTGGACACGTCACTTGTTGTCATCTGTTGGTGACTTGGACATGTCACTTGTTGTCATCTGTTGGTGACTTGGACACGTCACTTGTTGTCATCTGTTTCTATCGTTTCTCCTTTCCTGTGACCACGACCTTGCAGTGGCTGGCGTGGACCCATGTAGCTCTCTCGGCGACCTTGACCGCTGTCTGGGTGACGAGAAGTACCTGGTAGGGACCTTGCCAACAATTGGATTTCCAGCTCTTTCTCCGGAAATCCTTGACCAGCACGAAGTCGCCGGGTTGGAGATGGTGAAGTGGACCAGTGGCAGTCGCTAAAGTGGATGATAGGTTAACAGAATATGACAACATAGCATCCTCACACAAAGTTGTGGAGGGAAGAGGACATCCTGGAGCCTTGAGTCCAATCTGTGGAGGAGCCCCAAAAAGGATTTCAAATGAGCTGAGTTGACTCCGTGTTCTTTTCCGCATCCTCATGTACATCAGCACAATGGGCAGAGCTTGTGTCCATGACAGACCTGTGTCTGCACAGCATTTTGCTAGTTTGTAATTTTGCATAATGCATAATGCAGATTAGCATGCTTCACAGTGCTTTTGAGCTGTTACTGTGAACCCCCTTGTGAACCACTCCTGATTTATAGACTCTAACATCCCCCCTTTTGACACATGATCCCACCCATGTGTCAACTTAGCGAAATGAGGGAAAAAATGTCTGGGAAGACATGGATTGGAATTTGGGCCAACCCAAAAAACAGCCCCAGCAGCCTTCCATTGAGCCTTCTCAACTGGCGTAGCTAGCTGCTGCATGGAAGTCAGTGATGACATTTAGTCAGTAAAGGAGGAGACAGGGATTTTAACAAATGAGTGTGCGTGAGGTGCGAGAGGAGTCAGGGCAGCTGCCTTTGCGGCTGAGTCAGCAGACGCATTTCCTAGGGAAACTGGGTCTGTACTGCTTGCGTGTGCGGCACATTTACAGACTGCAACCTCAGATGGGAGCAGAATGGCGTCTAGTAAGCCTGCAACCAGCACATGGTTAAGCACTGGTTTGCCATCAGATTTCAGAAATTGTCTACACTTCCAAATAGCCCCAAAATCGTGTACTACCCCCGAAAGCATATCGTGAGTCAGTGTAAATAGTCACGGTTTTGCCTTCTGCAAACGTGCAGGCTTCAGTTAGTGCGATGAGCTCTGCTGCCTGTGCTGAGAGGTGACATGGAAGTGATCCAGAACGGAGTACAGCAGAATCTGAAACAACAGAAAAACCCACCCGATTAGTGCCCCCTTGGTCGCGAGAGGCAGACCCATCAACATACAAAATGAGGTCAGCGTTGGTCAGAGGAACGTCTTTTAAGTCCAAACAATAAAAACCTGTCTGTCTTTTAAGTCCGGTCTAGGTGTGCACACAATGGAAATTACGTCAACCGTCTTCAGGCAATATTCAAACTAAATGAAGTCTCTCCTTTTGAAACATCATGTGTTGAAATAAACACCTGCAGTTCAAAAATAAAAATGAATTGCCTAATATTTTTTGTTGTGGAATCAATTAATTTCTTTCTTTAAAGGCAAAAACATGAAAAAGCTAAGAGAAAAACCCTATTGATACAATATTATTTGGAGCAACTTAATTTATAAATAGTTGTCAACTTAAAAACATGTGTTCATGTTCAACATGTGGTAATTAAGTACATACAATTTAAGATTATATTTAAATAATACGGTAAAACAAGTTGGAACTTTTGGAGTAATCAACTTAAAAACTTGTGTTTATGCTACCAATTATTAAGTGAGTGGTAATTGAAAACACCTCTGATTGTAGAGGAAAAGCCTTCTCCCCTAACCCAAATAACTTTGTTGCTTTAACAACATTTCAATAGAAGTTGTCTTAACTCAATAACCATCGATGCAACCTATTGCCTTGATTTTCTTTGTTAAGCCAAGGCATTTGTTGTTAGAGTGTACGTAGACTGGGCCTCCCATATAACCTGTCTGAGCCGATATAAAAACCAATCAGCAAATAAACTTTTCAATACATTATTGATTACTATTTTTTAGGTACTTTTAGGTTGGAAGTGAACATAAGTCATAGGTACATGGTGTACTTTTCCTTCACTACATGTATTAATACCTTTAGTTACTTCACAGATGTGGATGAATGATGTGAAATCTAATCAAGTGTTAAATCAGACTTTAGTTCCACCTGGAGTAAATCCACCAGCTACCCTGCAGTCTACAAAGTACTTCAGACTAGCTGCACCTTCACCAGCTACCCTGCAGAATACAAAGTACTTCAGACTAGCTGCACCTTCACCAGCTTTGAGAACACTTTCATGATCAATCATTATAAAACATATATATATATTATTCTGAAATGGACCAATCTGCACAACGACTACTTTCACTGTCTTTACTTTCACTATATTCTGATAATACTTTTCTACTTTTACTTGAAGAACATTTTGAATGCAGGACTGTTACTGTAACACTCTGGTACTTCTACCTTTACTCAAGTACAATATCTGAGTACTTATTCCACTTCTGGTAGTGTATTAGTCTGAATTGTAGCTACAAAATCACACAGAGCTGCATAAAAATAGAATAATATGTACACGTGTGTACAATGATTTGTAGGTAATTTTGACTACTCAAGACACCCCACTTATACATCTTCAAAGTATTGGCTTTCAGAATATTAAACTTGTTTCGGCAAATTCAGATGATAAATACAACTTTGAAGCTTGTAACGGCATAATTACAAGCAGAGAACGGACTAAGGTAACATCACAGCAAGCATAACAACAGCCGTGTGTTATGAACACATACGCAAGAATGACATCATCTGTTGCTTAGTGACTTTTTTAACATTTAGTCTTAACACAAACGTGTGAATGTGTAAGGTTTACCATTATATTCAAATGTGAACAAAAATTGACTGTCTTTGTGTACCGGAACACTGGAAAAAAAACATTTGAGACATCTATGGCAGTAAATATGTTGCAGAGGCTGGAACTTTTGAAATAATCAGATAAGAATTCCGGACGAGCGTGCATGCACAGCTGCATTTACATCGTAAATCCTGGACAAATCTCCACTCGTCAGGAGGTTTGTCTCTGATCTTTTTGACAGGAAACACTGGAATCGTTACACGGAATAATGACCCCTTGTTTAAGCAGAGAGGTAAACACTGGCCATCAACAGCTTCACGTTTCAATGAGTACGTTACGGAACGTGAACATTAACCCTACGTCATATCTGTGAGCTGCCCAGAGTGAGTATGGCACATCTGAAAGCGCGGCAGGAAGCTCAGAGATATGAGAATTACCTTATCCTCAACCAACAGCAATGTGCGCAGAACGGCTACGTTCGTGCACATTTTCCTTTGATACACGTCACGTGACATAGAGTACATGACATATTCTGTGTGTGTAGGTGTCCAATCAGTGACTGACTCCCAATCTTTAACGATTGGACCCAAATCCCTCCATCTATCAGTGGGGCCCCCTGGCTAGTGAAATGTGTGGACCGCCCCTGGGATTTTGACACAGCTGGTTGTGTTTTGTGTGTGTGTGAGTCTAACAGAGACAGCGCTACCCAGCGAATTCCAATACATTTTTAAATATGAGCTCATCATTCACACATTCTAACAGTAAAACTCTCATCATAGCATTTACACGGATCTTTCAACCACGTTAGCAGTACAATGCAAAATGAGAAGTTTCCACACAGCAGGTGGAAAACCACGTTGACCAGTCAAACGCAACAACTCCTGAAAATCAGGATATGTCAGCAGCCCATTGATACACATTCACCAGTTAGTTATCATCAAATGACACTTTTTTGAACCATCGTAGGAGATGGCTGTCGGACTTTAAGACCCTCATTTGTGGAAAAATGAGGTCCAAGCCGAGCCGGAGAACCAGATCTCTGCCCAGTAAATGTATTGGGCAGGCAGATGATAAAATAACTGTTTTTTACTGATGTGGGAAATGGATTACTGTCAACACCGTTATCTCCACTCTGAAGTGGTACAGAAACTTCTCCTTTTCATAAACCCAGCACATGAATAAATCTATCACTAAATTTGCATTCAGGCAAATCTACCCTTTTTTTACCACAGAATGTGTAGCCCCAGAATCAACCAAAAATGTGTAGGACATTTCTTAACGCAAACATTCACTGTCATATTTCAAATATGTATTCTTTTTAACCACAGACATGTCCTCTAATTCTTCTAATTTCTCAATAGCATGTATGATGCGTGTGTGTGTGTGTGTCACTTCCCTGGTTAGATGCTGCTTGCTGAATTTCCGTCTCGCTCGATTGGGCCCCTTCCTTGCTGTCCCCCTCTGCCTCCACTCTGCCAGTGTTCTGTGAGCAGTCCCATAATCCAATGTTCAACACTTGAAACATCTTTCGTCAAATGAAGGTCTTGCTTCTCGTCCTCTGCCTCAGAAAACCTCCTCTGCCTCTCCCTCGGTATTGTGAGCGGCCAGCATTTTGTTTAGCTTGCGCTGTGTCTGTGAGTCCGTTGAGAAAGGCATTACTGAGGTTTGTTTCCCAAACACCTGCTTGGTCTCCTAGGGCATCGGGTTTGTTTATCCCGCTGTTGTCGAGCTTGGAGTTGACGCTGACTGCATGGCTGGGGCTTGTAGTGGAGGTGGTTGAGGTGTTCCAACCAGATTGCCAGGGTTGTACGCCGGAGGAGGGAAGGGATACCCAGTCGAGGAGAGGTCATTCAGGCCTGCAATGGAAGGACACAGAGATGTCTGGGGTTTACATGTCTTTTGGAAATGATGTATTTCTTTTCTTCACATTCATCCTCAACCTTAATATTTTTATTTAATGCCCAAGGCCAACTGCCCTTTTTTTTTACTCCCCAGTATTATAAACACTTTCTGTGAGTGTCCAGTTTCTCTAAGTCTTTTACTTTAATTTTACTCTTCTTCTTCATTCCATCTTCACACTTTTGTAATTTATCCCTTAGGTTTTTGATTTTTAATTTACTCAAAGAACCTCCCTTAGGAAATCCGAACATTTCCGTCCATATATTTAATTTAGACAGACTTTCTTCACCATATTTTGCTCGCATGACATCAACTATCGGACCCTCAGGAGGCTGTACATACCCCCTCCCCTGCTTTGCCCCCATAGCAAAGTCTTTTAAAGTGTCACCAAAACACTCCGTGTCACCAAAACACTATTTTTCATCCGTCGATGCTAGATATGCCAAATATCTCTGTTTTCGAGCAGTCCCTCTCCTGATGTCATGTGATTTTTAATTACGTTTAACTTTAAACAATTTAGACTTTGCACATCTCACCGAGTATTGAAAGCCCTTTGAGTTCGTTGGATCTCGTGAAGTCAATCGGTTCCACCCCTCACGCTGGTCCCCTCGTCCCGTACGGTTTTTTCTCCGTTGAGGTAGAGGAAGACCAAAAGATCCCGGAGCAACCCACCAGCGAGTAGAGGTTTCCCTGATCAAACATACAGAGATCCTGCCGACAACGCCATTTGTTATGGAAATCTAGGACCCAACACAGCGCTTGAGAGTACAAGTCAAATGATCAAAACAAATAAATGGTGAATCAAGCAAAGCTGTCTTTTGGTTATTTATTTGAAGCTTCAAACAAACCATACAATAATATAATAATGTCACAAGTCGCACAGAGTATAAGATAGTCTGCCCGAGAGTGCGCAGATCAATGGAAAGACAAAGGTTATATAGAAAAGGAGTGGGAAAGAGAACAATCTGGGTTCACACAGTCAGATTGTTGATGAGACACCCAGTGGCCTTGAGTAGATAGCATAACGGTTCTCAGAGCAGGGAAGTTCGTGATGTGTCTGACTGAGTCTCTTAGTAGCCAAAGCAGCTCTTTGGCCTTGAAGGAGAGGAAGCAGAGATATATAATAATAGTAAGAATATATCAGGAAATGAGAAGCATTTGGTTTAAGCATATGAAAGAAATAAGAAAAGGATAATAAAATAAAAATTTCCACTACATCTGCAAAGTACTTCAGACTAGCTGCACCTTCACCAGCTACCCTGCAGTCTGCAAAGTACTTCAGACTAGCTGCACCTTCACCAGCTACCCTGCAGTCTGCAAAGTACTTCAGACTAGCTGCACCTCCACCAGCTACCCTGCAGTCTGCAAAGTACTTCAGACTAGCTGCACCTTCACCAGCTACCCTGCAGTCTGCAAAGTACTTCAGACTAGCTGCACCTTCACCAGCTACCCTGCAGTCTGCAAAGTACTTCAGACTAGCTGCACCTTCACCAGCTACCCTGCAGTCTGCAAAGTACTTCAGACTAGCTGCACCTTCACCAGCTACCCTGCAGTCTACAAAGTACTTCAGACTAGCTGCACCTTCACCAGCTACCCTGCAGTCTACAAAGTACTTCAGACTAGCTGCACCTTCACCAGCTTTGAGAACACTTTCATGATCAATCATTATAAAACACATCATATATATTATTCTGAAATGGACCAATCTGCACAACGACTACTTTCACTGTCTTTCACTATATTTAGATGAGAATACTTTCTACTTTCACTTGAGTGACATTTTGAATGCAGTACTTTTACTGTAACAGAGTATTCCTACACTCTGGTACTTCTACTTTTACTCAAGTACAAGCTCTGAGTACTTCTACTTTTACTCAAGGACAAGATCTGAGTACTTCTACTTTTACTCAAGTACAAGATCTGAGTACTTCTACTTTTACTCAAGTACAAAACCTGAGTACTTCTACTTTTACTCAAGTACAAGATCTGAGTACTTCTACTGTCGCTACTTTAACTATATTTTGATGATAATACTTTTGTAGTTTTATTTGAGGAACATTTTGATTGCAGGATTGTTCCTACACTTTGGTACTTCTACTTTTACTCAAACCTGAGTAGTTTTACTCAAGTACAAGATCTGAGTACTTCTACTTTTACTCAAGTACAAGATCTGAGTACTTCTACTTTTACTCAAATAAGATCTGAGTCAAGTAGAAGTACTCAGATCTTGGGGACCCCTCAGCTGAGACCCCCCTCTCTGAATCCTGATAAATCTGAATGACTGTTTCCTCACAGATCTGCTCTGATATCTGGCGGTTGGATGCTGTTATCTGATTGGCGGAGAACGTTTTGGTGCTGTGCCAAATTATGTAACATGGCGACAACGACCTGATGCCTCCATCTAGTGGTGAGATGTGAGAACTGCACCAGGAAAAGTCACTGAACAAAAGTTACTTAACTGTAAATAAAATAAATGAACTCTATAAATGTCATTCATTCAAAACATTTGGATTCTTATGCAGATAATTAAAATACGTTGGGATTTATTTTCTCCGCATTAAAATATGATGATGTGATTATGATAATACAAAAATATTATATCATATAAACAATTTATAATAGTTATTTTTCGTTTATTCATTATTATTATTATTAATATGATTTATTAAAATAATACAAATAAAAGTCTAATTATTATTATTGAAAATAAATGTCTAGGCCCTTAAAAAAAAATGTATATTCAAAATAAACCAAATTTTACCATAAAATCCAAAATGGCAAACTTCCCACTGGTTGCAGTCTTGCTCCAATATATATATTTTCAGTCATCTTCACTTTCACAAACCACCACATGTCATACATGGAGGGTAATCGCACATACGGGGGCTGCCCTCTAGGTGGCAATGTTGAGTCATTTCCCCCACGCTCATTCATGCGAACACTAATTTATTTCGTAAAATGCTCACAGCAGTCCTTCAGGGTCCCGGTGCTGGGACCATGAGTGTCTCCTGCTCGCCTCTCCTCTGCGGAGTGTCCCGTGATCCGGATCATCCTCTGCTCAGCATCTGCTGTTCTGCTGACTTCAGATCAGTAATCATTCCTTCCTCTGGCTCAGACCTCCGTCAGTCCATCAGTAAGAGCCCCCCGAGCGCCGGGACACACCGGGCATCGACCTGTGTGTGTGTGTGTGTGTGTGTGTGTGTGTGTGTCCGTGTGTGTGTGTGTCCGTGTGTGTGTGTGTGTGTGTGTGTGTGTGTCTGTGTGTCTGTGTGTCCATGTGTGTCTGTGTGTGTGTCTGTGTGTGTGTGTGTGTGTGTGTGTGTCCGGGTGTGTGTGTGTCCGTGTGTGTCTGTGTGTGTGTGTGTGTGTGTGTGTGTGTGTGTGTGTGTCGTGTGTGTCTGTGTGTGTGTGTGTGTGTGTGTGTGTGTGTGTCCGTGTGTGTGTGTGTGTGCATGTGTGTGTGTGTGTGTGTGTGTGTGTGTGCATGTGTCTGTGTGTGTGTGTGTGTGTGTGTCCGTGTGTGTGTGTGTGTGTGTCTGTGTGTGTGTGTGTGTGTGTGTGTGTCCGTGTGTGTGTGTGTGTGTGTGTGTGTGTGTGTCTGAAGGAAGCACTTTGTTTTCCGTCACATTGCAGTCTCTTTTTGGGACCTCGTTAGGATCATGTTGTTGTTTGTTTTCAGTGCGTTGTATTTCTCACTTCCTGTGTTTCATGTTCTGTCTCGTTGTGTTGGTGTTCTGCGTGTTTTCAGAGCCTCTTTGTGGTCTTGTTCTCGTCTTTGTGCGTCTCTTTGTCGTCTCGGTTGTCTCATGTTTCTTTGTGGTAACTTCAAGTCGCCCCTGGTCGGTACGTGTCTCATTGATTTACGTGTTGTAGATGAAGATTCTCTTTGTCCCTGGTAATACTCCAGACCTGAGTGGAGCATGGATAGGTCATTATGGCCCACATGCTAACACACCTTTTATAGTTCGACATTTACCAGACACATAGCAACGTTAGCATTCAAGTTACCAAGAGAAACAGAACAAGCAATGAAACGAATGCAAACAAAGCTTCTTACTTGTGTTCCCAAGGCCTGAAATGCATCTCCAAGTATTATTATTGAATGACGAATACACACTACCGCCGCCTGCTGGTGAGGAGAGGTATTGCCACTCACGCATGCACAGTTCGTACGTGCTTCTTGGCTGTCGGCTGAAGTCTTGGCGGTGTGTTCCAGTGAGACACACGGCCGAGACGCGGAGACGCGAGGCGACGCAACAGTCGGGTCCGTGAGTGTGAGTTCTTTGGTGTCAGCTCGTCCCTACCTTTATACGTAAAACACTCCAACATCTTTACTTCCTCACGAGGGGAAATCGTTATCTGAGACGCGAGGTCCGGAGTGGATTTTCCTTAAAACACAGCAGCGCTTCGATCTGTTGATGTGGGTCAAACTCGTCTGCATCTCCCCGCTCGTCTCCCTGACAGAGCGAGTGGGTGTGGGAGACTGATTGAGCGTGGAGGCGCTGAGGATAAAGCCTCCGTGGTAACGTGGAGCTCGGCAGCGAACGGGAAAGATAAGAAGATGATTTGGTGTTCCCCCGTCTCTCCGCCTCCATCACTCTCTCCTTTCTGTGGCCGTCTGCAGATAACATCTCAGGAAGAAGAACGCTCACTCAGCTCTTCCTGCTGATAGCAACATCACCTTCTGCTCTGAATGGAGACCTTCAGGAGGTCGATGGGAAACACTCCAGAGTCTGAGGAGGGAAACCAGCCGAGTGACGGCCATGGACCACATCTACTCTACTCTATGTATCATATGTCTATATGCTCTATATACTCTATGTCTACTTTATATCAAGGAGCCAAAGGGTTTTACTGTTCTGTTTTTGCTGTTATTATTATTTATTAAGACATGCGTTGTACTTGGTTCGCATTACTTACGGCAATTAATTGTATTTTTTTTTACTTTTAATCACAAAATATTCAAAGGTACATTTTTAACAAGTTTGAAAAATACTATTAAAATCACAAGACAATATAATATTTACATTATTGAATTGATTATGATTATTATTAGAAGTAGTTTATTTGCATTAATTATATTCTAATCTTTTTGAGGCTCTTATTTGGCAGGAAATGCAAACGTATCACCTGTAAACGCAGACTGAACGACATACATGCACTTTTACCGTTTACCTCACTGTATAAAAAAGTAACTGTTGATAATAAGAATAAACAGGAATTATATTTGCAAAGTACTTTGTTTCCAAAAAAAATGTGTTCACTCCTGTCGGTTGGGGGGGGGGCCTCATCTCACAATGTCGCTTGGGGCCCCAAGTTGTCCAGAGGCGGCCCTGTATGTATCAAAAGTCTATATGCTCTATATACTCTATGTCAGTGTTTCTCAAACTTTTTCATACCAAGGACTTAACCAATAAAAAAAACACTCGCGGACCACCTAACTTCACAAATATCCAAAATCACATCGTTTTTCTAGAACAGATTACAAATCGCCTGAATATGGTACAAACAAGTGGCAACATGTGTGACGAAGGTGTTGCGCGGGGCTATAGGCCTATCATGCAATTGAAACTTAATCTCGCTCCATTGCGGAGATATTCCCGCGAGAGTGCGGAAAACTCAAATTAATTAATTTCAAATGTTACCAATATACTCACGGACCACTAGGGGGCGCTCACGGACCACCAGTGGTCCGCGGACCACACTTTGAGAAGCACTGCTCTATGTCTACTTTATATCAAGGAGCCAAAGGGTTTTACTGTTCTGTTTTTGCTGTATTATCATTTATTAAGACATGCGTTGTACTTGGTTAGCATTACTTACGGCAATTGCTTGTATTTTTTTTTACTTTTAATCACAAAATATTCAAAGGTACATTTTTAACAAGTTTGAAAAACACTATTAAAATCACAAGACAATAATGGAGACCTTTGAAATGGACATCCACTATTAGCTATACGAAACATGGGAATAGGGGCCTTTTATGACATTACATGAAATAGCATTTAGCTGACACGTTTATCCAAAGCGATGTACGATAAGTGCAGTACACCATAAAGATTCAAACTAAAGACAACAAGAACAGTGCTGACATGTTTACTTACCAAACAAGCCAGACCATAGTAAGTGCTGCGGCATCAGTAAAACTCTTAAGTGTGTTTTTATTTGTTATTATTCGCCAAGGTATAAGCGAAACAGGAGGGTCTTCAGTTTGCGTCAGAAGATATGTAGACTCTCTGCTGTCCTCATGTCTGTGAGAAGCTCGGTCCACCGTTTGGGAGCCATGATAACATCAAGGTGTGTTTGTGTTGGGGGGTACCAGAGGCCTGTACTACGAAGCCGGATTTTCGCTTAGCGGCTAACTTCAGGGAAAACTCCGGCTTTCCGGTCCTACGACGCTGGTTCTCTTTTTAGCAGCTAGATCTCCATGGTAACTGATGCTGAGCGGCTAGCCTGCTCCGGAGCAGGTTAGGTTGCAGGCTAAGAGATCAACTCAGTGAAAGCACCGCCTGCTGACCAATCAGAGCTCAGTGTGCGGAGTTTAAAGCGATCAAGTCATATTACAGGAGAAAGGAAATACAGAAAAAACTGCCGTTGCAGGAAAGACGGCAGGTGGAAGCCTTGCCGTAGATTGAAGCCCTGTTCGCCCTGGACGCGCAAAGGTGACGTCATCGCCTTTATTGAGCGTTCGCCGTTTTCTAAGCTTTTCTCTCTCTTTTGAGTGATATATCAGATTAAACGGCAAACGGAATAAATAATGTGCATACAATTGCGAGGAGGCTCGTTTTAAGGACACATTTTTCAGATCCGTCACAATCTTCGTATTGGAATAAACTTACGTTTTTGAGTGTATAGTCCCGCTCTGTCATATTCCTCCTACAGAACAGACAATGACAGGATAATATGTGATTTGTCAATAGTCCCATTTCTTAAAACCTTCTCTGTTGTTTAAGTGTCTGATAACCACGAATAGTAAGCAATGATATAACAGTAATGATATCACATGATCATGTCAGACACTGTTATTTTCAATCAAGCCTAAAAGATAATGTGTTCAAACTGGCTTCACTCGCTTGAATTGCTCCTTTGAATATCATTTTTATATATTCCTACTCAACACATGTTTGTATTGTAAAGTATTTTTTTTAAATTGTATTTTAAAGTGAAAGGTGCCCTAAAATAAAGTGTATTATTGATCTTATATCTGTGCCTCTATTACATTACATTTCATTTTCTATCACACTATTAATGTTCCTTATTTTAGACTAGGTGAATCCTGGAGTCAATAGGGAAGATCTGCACTGTTCTACATAACATGTTCAGAGCAGGTATTTCTCCTGCCGGATTTGGAACCCCCCCCCCCCCCCCCCTATATCTTTGTCCAGGACAGTCACAACTTCACCAAAATCACACTGGTGCTTGCTGTTCCCCTCGAGTTTGTGCTCACCAAAGCATTTCACTCTGGGCCCAGCAGGTGAAAAACTAAAGAGGGGCTTCAAAATCTCTCTGAGTCACACGGAGAAACACACTTTACAACAATGTACACTTTGGTTTGTTCTAAAGGATCTCATTGCTTCTTTATAAGCTATAAATCACACCCTACATTTTACATTTATGTTCAATCTAATATTTAATATTCCATTTCTCTCATACTTATGTATATATCATATCCTGCTTTATATTTTGTTACTGTACATTTGTAATTCAACATGTATATATATATATATATATATTTTTTTAATGCTATTTTGACATGTCTACAATTCTGCTGCAACGCTGACATTTCCCAAATTCGGACTTGGGATCAATAAAGTACTTATCTTATTTTAGTGTATTTCCTCTAATCCTTCAGTCCTATCCTAAACACTCTCTACAGATCACTCTCTACAGATCACTCTCTACAGATCACTCTCTACAGATCACTCTCCACAGATCACTCTCTACTGATCACTCTCTACAGATCACTCTTCACAGATCACTCTCTACAGATCACTCTTCACAGATCACTCTCCACAGATCACTCTCCACGGATCACTCTTCACAGATCACTCTCCACAGATCACTCTACACAGATCACTCTCTACAGATCACTCTCCACGGATCACTCTTCACAGATCACTCTCCACAGATCACTCTCTACAGATCACTCTCTACAGATCACTCTCCACAGATCACTCTCTACAGATCACTCTCTACTGATCACTCTCTACAGATCACTCTCCACAGATCACTCTCTACAGATCACTCTCTACAGATCACTCTCTACAGATCACTCTCCACGGATCACTCTTCACAGATCACTCTCCACAGATCACTCTCCACAGATCACTCTCTACAGATCACTCTCTACAGATCACTCTCCACAGATCACTCTCTACAGATCACTCTCTACAGATCACTCTCACAGATCACTCTACAGATCACTCTCTACAGATCACTCTCTACAGATCACTCTCTACAGATCACTCTCCACAGATCACTCTACAATCACTCTACAGATCACTCTCTACGGATCACTCTCTCTCTACAGATCACTCTTCACAGATCACTCTCTACGGATCACTCTTCACGGATCACTCTCTATGGATCACTCTCTCTCTACAGATCACTCTTCACGGATCACTCTCTACGGATCACTCTTCACATATCACTCTTCACGGATCACTCTCCACAGATCACTCTCTACTGATGTTATGGAAATCTAGGACCCAACACAGCGCTTGAGAGTACAAGTCAAATGATCAAACAAATAAATGGTGAATCAAGCAAAGCTGTCTTTTGGTTATTTATTTGAAGCTTCAAATACACGACATAATAATATATTGTCACCGGTCGGGCAGAGTATGGAAAGTCTGCCCGAGAGTGCGCAGAACAATGGAAAAGCAAAGGTTATATAGAAAAGGAGTGGGAAAGAGAACAATCTGGGTTCACACAGTCAGATTGTTGATGAGACACCCAGTGGCCTTGAGTAGATAGCGTGATGTGTCTGACTGTGTATGAGTCTCCCAGTCTGCTGAAACAGCTGTGGCCTTGCAGAGACTGGGAAACTCATAAGAGAATATAATAGAATAATAATGGTAAAAGCACAACAAGAGGAAATAAGAAGCATTTGGTTTAAACATATGAAAGATATAATAAGGATAATAATAAGAATGATAATAATAAAATTTTCCACTACATTCCCCCCTTTTGATCATACTTGATCAATAGAAAAAACAAATGATAGGATAGACTGATATAACACATCAATGAATACACTCCATCGCTGGTTTAAGTAAACACATCACAAATATATCATAGAAAACTGGCTGTTTTTGTGGAGGACAGACTCCAATATAATGTAAGCATAAGAGAGGAGATACACACATGATTATATTGATAAATCGGAATCAGACTCTTCTGATTCTAGCTGATCTATCTCACTGTGGCGCAAAGGATTGTCTTGTAATGGAATAGTAGTATACTGAACGAAAGCTAACAGGTTGTTAAGATGCAGCACGGTGTCAGTGATGTTCTTGGTGGCGTCGGGAATGTAAGTGCAACAGGAGTCACCGATCACATGACACAGGCCACCCTTTGAGGCGAACCAAAGGGCGAATTGGTGCTGCATGAGCATGTTCCTAGAGGCTATTATGAATGGGGTCAATGCCTGGAAGCCTTGCGTCGTTTCGTAAGTGAGATTCTCTAGCCGGACGTGTAAAGTATCTATTTTATGGGCATTGTTTACTGTACCCCACCATGGGAACAGGCCACCCATGAATTTAGCTCCAGTGGACGTCAGATCTCTTTTTACCTTGTGGTGGTCGGGGTGTTGGAACTCTGGGTAATGATGTGTCGTGTGCATTAAGGACGTGAGTACAGTGACTGCTGGATTCAAATCCACTAGAGTGCATGTCCCTATCCAAAGGGGAGCCAGAACTTGATAGAGCTTGTTGCCGCACAACCAAACGTAATCTTCTGGCGCGCTAAACCCAGCATCACTGGGCCAGGCCAGTTGCAGGGAAATATGTTTAACATCAGGGAATGCTACGTTAGAAAGGATTCTCTCAGGGGCACCGGATATGTGACAATACGAGATTTTGTAAGCACCGTCACCGCATGTGTTCCGTAGGATGCGAGTACAACCAGTAGTAGTGCCTAGGAAAAAATAAGGTGGTGTCAAAGACGTTTTGTGGTAAACTCTCTGGATGCAGAGGCTGTGTTTCATCCCTCTCAAATGACTGGGGTGCACATGGCTGACGGGTTGGTACTTTGCGTATGTGGTGTCAAGCGTGGATGCACGCAAAGAGGAGTTAGACCGATTACTGCATGGTGGGGGAAGCTGCCTAGCATAACGCCACTCGGTTACGCTGTCTTCACCCTTGATGGGCTTTGTCAGAGCCATAAACGCGCAGAGGTGTTCAACCTGGGTCAGAGAGCGCGGACGAACTGGCACAGACATTGATGAGTCCTGGGGGAAAAGGGTGCATGCATAACATGACCCATTTTGTCCTGCGGCCTGCAAGAATGATCTCAGAGTGTGCCACCAGACGTTACCGGTGATCCCATTACTGGTCTGACCCACATCAATGTTGCTATGGTCGTTATCGCCTATGTATAGATTAAATGTAGATGTACCTATGGATGTCAATAGTGGCGTCAAAGGTTGCTTACGTTTTTCCGGGTCTGAGTTTTGGGCGCGATGTCTATGTAAAATGTGCCACACGGGTCGGCGCCGGATACATACATACAGACAACAAAATAAAATAAATGTGGTTCGCCCTGCTTTCCCCATGTACCTCTTAGATACCTCGATTTTGGCTGACATGCTGTGAGCTGAAATGGATACATAAAATATAGGACTAGTCCTAACACAACTATCATGGCAAGTATGCAGAGGAACCATTCTATGAGTGTCCAGGCTCTCCAGTAGCATTCACATTGCTCACGGTTGCGTTGTCGTCTCTCCAGGCGAGCCCTCATCACGAGGGGGAAATGTTCCATGGAGTGTGTGAGTGTATTCTCTCGGTCGATTTCGTGACACGGACCGTCAGACTTCGCACACTGATAACACAAACGAGGAACCAGAGAGCATATGGAACCGCTCAGCTGGCACTCGCTCGTGACACCTTGTGTGTAGTGTGTTTTGGTGTATGTAGTGCAAGTGTGGTGCTGGTGGTGACTAGGACACGTCACTTGTTGTCATCTGTTGGTGACTTGGACACGTCACTTGTTGTCATCTGTTGGTGACTTGGACATGTCACTTGTTGTCATCTGTTGGTGACTTGGACATGTCACTTGTTGTCATCTGTTGGTGACTTGGACATGTCACTTGTTGTCATCTGTTGGTGACTAGGACACGTCACTTGTTGTCATCTGTTGGTGACTTGGACACGTCACTTGTTGTCATCTGTTGGTGACTTGGACATGTCACTTGTTGTCATCTGTTGGTGACTTGGACATGTCACTTGTTGTCATCTGTTGGTGACTTGGACATGTCACTTGTTGTCATCTGTTGGTGACTTGGACATGTCACTTGTTGTCATCTGTTGGTGACTCGGACACGTCACTTGTTGTCATCTGTTTCTATCGTTTCTCCTTTCCTGTGACCACGACCTTGCAGTGGCTGGCGTGGACCCATGTAGCTCTCTCGGCGACCTTGACCGCTGTCTGGGTGACGAGAAGTACCTGGTAGGGACCTTGCCAACAATTGGATTTCCAGCTCTTTCTCCGGAAATCCTTGACCAGCACGAAGTCGCCGGGTTGGAGATGGTGAAGTGGACCAGTGGCAGTCGCTAAAGTGGATGATAGGTTAACAGAATATGACAACATAGCATCCTCACACAAAGTTGTGGAGGGAAGAGGACATCCTGGAGCCTTGAGTCCAATCTGTGGAGGAGCCCCAAAAAGGATTTCAAACGGGCTGAGTTGACTCCGTGTTCTTTTCCGCATCCTCATGTACATCAGCACAATGGGCAGAGCTTGTGTCCATGACAGACCTGTGTCTGCACAGCATTTTGCTAGTTTGTAATTTTGCATAATGCATAATGCAGATTAGCATGCTTCACAGTGCTTTTGAGCTGTTACTGTGAACCCCCTTGTGAACCACTCCTGATTTATAGACTCTAACATCCCCCCTTTTGACACATGATCCCACCCATGTGTCAACTTAGCGAAATGAGGGAAAAAATGTCTGGGAAGACATGGATTGGAATTTGGGCCAACCCAAAAAACAGCCCCAGCAGCCTTCCATTGAGCCTTCTCAACTGGCGTAGCTAGCTGCTGCATGGAAGTCAGTGATGACATTTAGTCAGTAAAGGAGGAGACAGGGATTTTAACAAATGAGTGTGCGTGAGGTGCGAGAGGAGTCAGGGCAGCTGCCTTTGCGGCTGAGTCAGCAGACGCATTTCCTAGGGAAACTGGGTCTGTACTGCTTGCGTGTGCGGCACATTTACAGACTGCAACCTCAGATGGGAGCAGAATGGCGTCTAGTAAGCCTGCAACCAGTACATGGTTAAGTACTGGTTTGCCATCAGATTTAAGAAATTGTCTACACTTCCAAATAGCCCCAAAATCGTGTACTACCCCGAAAGCATATCGTGAGTCAGTGTAAATAGTCACGGTTTTGCCTTCTGCAAACGTGCAGGCTTCAGTTAGTGCGATGAGCTCTGCTGCCTGTGCTGAGAGGTGACATGGAAGTGATCCAGAACGGAGTACAGCAGAATCTGAAACAACAGAAAAACCCACCCGATTAGTGCCCCCTTGGTCGCGAGAGGCAGACCCATCAACATACAAAATGAGGTCAGCGTTGGTCAGAGGAACGTCTTTTAAGTCCAAACAATAAAAACCTGTCTGTCTTTTAAGTCCGGTCTAGGTGTGCACACAATGGAAATTACGTCAACCGTCTTCAGGCAATATTCAAACTAAATGAAGTCTCTCCTTTTGAAACATCATGTGTTGAAATAAACACCTGCAGTTCAAAAATAAAAATGAATTGCCTAATATTTTTTGTTGTGGAATCAATTAATTTCTTTCTTTAAAGGCAAAAACATGAAAAAGCTAAGAGAAAAACCCTATTGATACAATATTATTTGGAGCAACTTAATTTATAAATAGTTGTCAACTTAAAAACATGTGTTCATGTTCAACATGTGGTAATTAAGTACATACAATTTAAGATTATATTTAAATAATACGGTAAAACAAGTTGGAACTTTTGGAGTAATCAACTTAAAAACTTGTGTTTATGCTACCAATTATTAAGTGAGTGGTAATTGAAAACACCTCTGATTGTAGAGGAAAAGCCTTCTCCCCTAACCCAAATAACTTTGTTGCTTTAACAACATTTCAATAGAAGTTGTCTTAACTCAATAACCATCGATGCAACCTATTGCCTTGATTTTCTTTGTTAAGCCAAGGCATTTGTTGTTAGAGTGTACGTAGACTGGGCCTCCCATATAACCTGTCTGAGCCGATATAAAAACCAATCAGCAAATAAACTTTTCAATACATTATTGATTACTATTTTTTAGGTACTTTTAGGTTGGAAGTGAACATAAGTCATAGGTACATGGTGTACTTTTCCTTCACTACATGTATTAATACCTTTAGTTACTTCACAGATGTGGATGAATGATGTGAAATCTAATCAAGTGTTAAATCAGACTTTAGTTCCACCTGGAGTAAATCCACCAGCTACCCTGCAGTCTACAAAGTACTTCAGACTAGCTGCACCTTCACCAGCTACCCTGCAGAATACAAAGTACTTCAGACTAGCTGCACCTTCACCAGCTTTGAGAACACTTTCATGATCAATCATTATAAAACATATATATATATTATTCTGAAATGGACCAATCTGCACAACGACTACTTTCACTGTCTTTACTTTCACTATATTCTGATAATACTTTTCTACTTTTACTTGAAGAACATTTTGAATGCAGGACTGTTACTGTAACACTCTGGTACTTCTACCTTTACTCAAGTACAATATCTGAGTACTTATTCCACTTCTGGTAGTGTATTAGTCTGAATTGTAGCTACAAAATCACACAGAGCTGCATAAAAATAGAATAATATGTACACGTGTGTACAATGATTTGTAGGTAATTTTGACTACTCAAGACACCCCACTTATACATCTTCAAAGTATTGGCTTTCAGAATATTAAACTTGTTTCGGCAAATTCAGATGATAAATACAACTTTGAAGCTTGTAACGGCATAATTACAAGCAGAGAACGGACTAAGGTAACATCACAGCAAGCATAACAACAGCCGTGTGTTATGAACACATACGCAAGAATGACATCATCTGTTGCTTAGTGACTTTTTTAACATTTAGTCTTAACACAAACGTGTGAATGTGTAAGGTTTACCATTATATTCAAATGTGAACAAAAATTGACTGTCTTTGTGTACCGGAACACTGGAAAAAAACATTTGAGACATCTATGGCAGTAAATATGTTGCAGAGGCTGGAACTTTTGAAATAATCAGATAAGAATTCCGGACGAGCGTGCATGCACAGCTGCATTTACATCGTAAATCCTGGACAAATCTCCACTCGTCAGGAGGTTTGTCTCTGATCTTTTTGACAGGAAACACTGGAATCGTTACACGGAATAATGACCCCTTGTTTAAGCAGAGAGGTAAACACTGGCCATCAACAGCTTCACGTTTCAATGGGTACGTTACGGAACGTGAACATTAACCCTACGTCATATCTGTGAGCTGCCCAGAGTGAGTATGGCACATCTGAAAGCGCGGCAGGAAGCTCAGAGATATGAGAATTACCTTATCCTCAACCAACAGCAATGTGCGCAGAACGGCTACGTTCGTGCACATTTTCCTTTGATACACGTCACGTGACATAGAGTACATGACATATTCTGTGTGTGTAGGTGTCCAATCAGTGACTGACTCCCAATCTTTAACGATTGGACCCAAATCCCTCCATCTATCAGTGGGGCCCCCTGGCTAGTGAAATGTGTGGACCGCCCCTGGGATTTTGACACAGCTGGTTGTGTTTTGTGTGTGTGTGAGTCTAACAGAGACAGCGCTACCCAGCGAATTCCAATACATTTTTAAATATGAGCTCATCATTCACACATTCTAACAGTAAAACTCTCATCATAGCATTTACACGGATCTTTCAACCACGTTAGCAGTACAATGCAAAATGAGAAGTTTCCACACAGCAGGTGGAAAACCACGTTGACCAGTCAAACGCAACAACTCCTGAAAATCAGGATATGTCAGCAGCCCATTGATACACATTCACCAGTTAGTTATCATCAAATGACACTTTTTTGAACCATCGTAGGAGATGGCTGTCGGACTTTAAGACCCTCATTTGTGGAAAAATGAGGTCCAAGCCGAGCCGGAGAACCAGATCTCTGCCCAGTAAATGTATTGGGCAGGCAGATGATAAAATAACTGTTTTTTACTGATGTGGGAAATGGATTACTGTCAACACCGTTATCTCCACTCTGAAGTGGTACAGAAACTTCTCCTTTTCATAAACCCAGCACATGAATAAATCTATCACTAAATTTGCATTCAGGCAAATCTACCCTTTTTTTACCACAGAATGTGTAGCCCCAGAATCAACCAAAAATGTGTAGGACATTTCTTAACGCAAACATTCACTGTCATATTTCAAATATGTATTCTTTTTAACCACAGACATGTCCTCTAATTCTTCTAATTTCTCAATAGCATGTATGATGCGTGTGTGTGTGTGTGTCACTTCCCTGGTTAGATGCTGCCTGCTGAATTTCCGTCTCGCTCGATTGGGCCCCTTCCTTGCTGTCCCCCTCTGCCTCCACTCTGCCAGTGTTCTGTGAGCAGTCCCATAATCCAATGTTCAACACTTGAAACATCTTTCGTCAAATGAAGGTCTTGCTTCTCGTCCTCTGCCTCAGAAAACCTCCTCTGCCTCTCCCTCGGTATTGTGAGCGGCCAGCATTTTGTTTAGCTTGCGCTGTGTCTGTGAGTCCGTTGAGAAAGGCATTACTGAGGTTTGTTTCCCAAACACCTGCTTGGTCTCCTAGGGCATCGGGTTTGTTTATCCCGCTGTTGTCGAGCTTGGAGTTGACGCTGACTGCATGGCTGGGGCTTGTAGTGGAGGTGGTTGAGGTGTTCCAACCAGATTGCCAGGGTTGTACGCCGGAGGAGGGAAGGGATACCCAGTCGAGGAGAGGTCATTCAGGCCTGCAATGGAAGGACACAGAGATGTCTGGGGTTTACATGTCTTTTGGAAATAATGTATTTTCCCCTTCTTTTCTTCACATTCATCTTCAACCTTAATATTTTATTTAATGCCCAAGGCCAACTGCCCAGTATTACCCCAGCAAACAGAGAATAGAGGGGAGCCTGGAGTTTATGTTGAGGAGGAAACACAAAACACTTTTTCTCTTCCTTTGCACTTTTATCCTCAGCCTGTATTTTTTTTTATTTCCGCGGCCAATTGCCTTTCACGGCACTCTGCTTCATCCTCCCAGTATTTTAAACACTTTCTATGAGTGTCCAGTTTCTCTAAGTCTTTTACTTTAATTTTACTCTTCTTCTTCATTCCATCTTCACACTTTTGTAATTTATCCCTTAGGTTTTTGATTTTTAATTTACTCAAAGAACCTCCCTTAGGAAATCCGAACATTTCCGTCCATATATTTAATTTAGACAGACTTTCTTCACCATATTTTGCTCGCATGACATCCACTATCGGACCCTCAGGAGGCTGTACATACCCCCTCCCCTGCTTTGCCCCCATAGCAAAGTCTTTTAAAGTGTCACCAAAACACTCCGTGTCACCAAAACACTATTAAAGTGTCACCAAAACACTCCGTGTCACCAAAACACTATTTTTCATCCGTCGATGCTAGATATGCCAAATATCTCTGTTTTCGAGCAGTCCCTCTCCTGATGTCATGTGATTTTTAATTACGTTTAACTTTAAACAATTTAGACTTTGCACATCTCACCGAGTATTGAAAGCCCTTTGAGTTCGTTGGATCTCGTGAAGTCAATCGGTTCCACCCCTCACGCTGGTCCCCTCGTCCCGTACGGTTTTTTCTCCGTTGAGGTAGAGGAAGACCAAAAGATCCCGGAGCAACCCACCAGCGAGTAGAGGTTTCCCTGATCAAACATACAGAGATCCTGCCGACAACGCCATTTGTTATGGAAATCTAGGACCCAACACAGCGCTTGAGAGTACAAGTCAAATGATCAAAACAAATAAATGGTGAATCAAGCAAAGCTGTCTTTTGGTTATTTATTTGAAGCTTCAAACAAACCATACAATAATATAATAATGTCACAAGTCGCACAGAGTATAGGATAGTCTGCGTGAGAGTGCGCAGATCAATGGAAAGACAAAGGTTATATAGAAAAGGAGTGGGAAAGAGAACAATCTGGGTTCACACAGTCAGATTGTTGATGAGACACCCAGTGGCCTTGAGTAGATAGCATAACGGTTCTCAGAGCAGGGAAGTTCGTGATGTGTCTGACTGAGTCTCTTAGTAGCCAAAGCAGCTCTTTGGCCTTGAAGGAGAGGAAGCAGAGATATATAATAATAGTAAGAATATATCAGGAAATGAGAAGCATTTGGTTTAAGCATATGAAAGAAATAAGAAAAGGATAATAAAATAAAAATTTCCACTACATCTGCAAAGTACTTCAGACTAGCTGCACCTTCACCAGCTACCCTGCAGTCTGCAAAGTACTTCAGACTAGCTGCACCTTCACCAGCTACCCTGCAGTCTGCAAAGTACTTCAGACTAGCTGCACCTCCACCAGCTACCCTGCAGTCTGCAAAGTACTTCAGACTAGCTGCACCTTCACCAGCTACCCTGCAGTCTACAAAGTACTTCAGACTAGCTGCACCTTCACCAGCTTTGAGAACACTTTCATGATCAATCATTATAAAACATATATATATATTATTCTGAAATGGACCAATCTGCACAACGACTACTTTCACTGTCTTTCACTATATTTAGATGAGAATACTTTCTACTTTCACTTGAGTGACATTTTGAATGCAGTACTTTTACTGTAACAGAGTATTCCTACACTCTGGTACTTCTACTTTTACTCAAGTACAAGCTCTGAGTACTTCTACTTTTACTCAAGGACAAGATCTGAGTACTTCTACTTTTACTCAAGTACAAGATCTGAGTACTTCTACTTTTACTCAAGTACAAAACCTGAGTACTTCTACTTTTACTCAAGTACAAGATCTGAGTACTTCTACTGTCGCTACTTTAACTATATTTTGATGATAATACTTTTGTAGTTTTATTTGAGGAACATTTTGATTGCAGGATTGTTCCTACACTTTGGTACTTCTACTTTTACTCAAACCTGAGTAGTTTTACTCAAGTACAAGATCTGAGTACTTCTACTTTTACTCAAGTACAAGATCTGAGTACTTCTACTTTTACTCAAATAAGATCTGAGTCAAGTAGAAGTACTCAGATCTTGGGGACCCCTCAGCTGAGACCCCCCTCTCTGAATCCTGATAAATCTGAATGACTGTTTCCTCACAGATCTGCTCTGATATCTGGCGGTTGGATGCTGTTATCTGATTGGCGGAGAACGTTTTGGTGCTGTGCCAAATTATGTAACATGGCGACAACGACCTGATGCCTCCATCTAGTGGTGAGATGTGAGAACTGCACCAGGAAAAGTCACTGAACAAAAGTTACTTAACTGTAAATAAAATAAATGAACTCTATAAATGTCATTCATTCAAAACATTTGGATTCTTATGCAGATAATTAAAATACGTTGGGATTTATTTTCTCCGCATTAAAATATGATGATGTGATTATGATAATACAAAAATATTATATCATATAAACAATTTATAATAGTTATTTTTCGTTTATTCATTATTATTATTATTAATATGATTTATTAAAATAATACAAATAAAAGTCTAATTATTATTATTGAAAATAAATGTCTAGGCCCTTAAAAAAAAATGTATATTCAAAATAAACCAAATTTTACCATAAAATCCAAAATGGCAAACTTCCCACTGGTTGCAGTCTTGCTCCAATATATATATTTTCAGTCATCTTCACTTTCACAAACCACCACATGTCATACATGGAGGGTAATCGCACATACGGGGGCTGCCCTCTAGGTGGCAATGTTGAGTCATTTCCCCCACGCTCATTCATGCGAACACTAATTTATTTGGTAAAATGCTCACAGCAGTCCTTCAGGGTCCCGGTGCTGGGACCATGAGTGTCTCCTGCTCGCCTCTCCTCTGCGGAGTGTCCCGTGATCCAGATCATCCTCAGTGCATCTGCTGTTCTGCTGACTTCAGATCAGTAATCATTCCTTCCTCTGGCTCAGACCTCCGTCAGTCCACCAGTAAGAGCCCCCCGAGCACCGGGACACACCGGGCATCAACCTGTGTGTGTGTGTGTGTGTGTGTGTGTGTGTGTCCGTGTGTGTGTGTGTGTGTGTGTGTGTGTGTGTGTGTGTGTGAGTGTGTCTGTGTGTCCATGTGTGTGTGTGTGTCCGTGTGTCCGTGTGTGTCTGTCTGTCTGTGTGTGTGTGTGTGTGTGTGTGTGTGTCCCCGTGTCTGTGTGTGTGTGTGTGTGTGTGCGTGTGTGTCCGTGTGTGTGTCCGTGTGTGTGTGTGTGTGTGTGTGTGTGTGTGTGTGTGTGAGAGAAGGAATTGAAGTACTTTGTTTTCCGTCTCTTTTTTTCATTAGGATCATGTTGTTGTTTGTTTTCAATGCGTTGTATTTCTCACTTCCTGTGTTTCATGTTCTGTCTCGTTGTGTTCTGCGTGTTTTCAGAGCCTCTTTGTGGTCTTGTTCTCGTCTTTGTGCGTCTCTTTGTGCGTCTCTTTGTCGTCTCGGTTGTCTCATGTTTCTTTGTGGTAACTTCAAGTCGCCCCTGGTCGGTACGTGTCTCATTGATTTACGTGTTGTAGATGAAGATTCTCTTTGTCCCTGTTAATACTCCAGACCTGAGTGGAGCATGGATAGGTCATTATGGCCCACATGCTAACACACCTTATTATTATACACACAATTATTATTATTGAATGACGAATACACACTACTGCCACCTGCTGGTGAGGAGAGGTATTGCCACTCACGCATGCACAGTTCGTACGTGCTTCTTGGCTGTCGGCTGAAGTCTTGGCGGTGTGTTCCAGTGAGACACACGGCCGAGACGCGGAGACGCGAGGCGACGCAACAGTCGGGTCCGTGAGTGTGAGTTATTTGGTGTCAGCTCGTCCCTACCTTTATACGTAAAACACTCCAACATCTTTACTTCCTCACGAGGGGAAATCGTTATCTGAGACGCGAGGTCCGGAGTGGATTTTCCTTAAAACACAGCAGCGCTTCGATCTGTTGATGTGGGTCAAACTCGTCTGCATCTCCCCGCTCGTCTCCCTGACAGAGCGAGTGGGTGTGGGAGACTGATTGAGTGTGGAGGCGCTGAGGATAAAGCCTCCGTGGTAACGTGGAGCTCGGCAGCGAACGGGAAAGATAAGAAGATGATTTGGTGTTCCCCCGTCTCTCCGCCTCCATCACTCTCTCCTTTCTGTGGCCGTCTGCAGATAACATCTCAGGAAGAAGAACGCTCACTCAGCTCTTCCTGCTGATAGCAACATCACCTTCTGCTCTGAATGGAGACCTTCAGGAGGTCGATGGGAAACACTCCAGAGTCTGAGGAGGAAAACCAGCCGAGTGACGGCCATGGACCACATCTACTCTACTCTATGTATCATATGTCTATATGCTCTATATACTCTATGTCTACTTTATATCAAGGAGCCAAAGGGTTTTACTGTTCTGTTTTTGCTGTTATTATTATTTATTAAGACATGCGTTGTACTTGGTTCGCATTACTTACGGCAATTAATTGTATTTTTTTTTACTTTTAATCACAAAATATTCAAAGGTACATTTTTAACAAGTTTGAAAAATACTATTAAAATCACAAGACAATATAATATTTACATTATTGAATTGATTATGATTATTATTAGAAGTAGTTTATTTGCATTAATTATATTCTAATCTTTTTGAGGCTCGTATTGGCAGGAAATGCAGACGTATCACCTGTAAACGCAGACTGAACGACATACATGCACTTTTACCGTTTACCTCACTGTATAAAAAAGTAACTGTTGATAATAAGAATAAACAGGAATTATATTTGCAAAGTACTTTGTTTCCAAAAAAAATGTGTTCACTCCTGTCGGTTGGGGGGGGGGCCTCATCTCACAATGTCGCTTGGGGCCCCAAGTTGTCCAGAGGCGGCCCTGTATGTATCAAAAGTCTATATACTCTATATACTCTATGTCAGTGTTTCTCAAACTTTTTCATACCAAGGACTTAACCAATAAAAAAACACTCGCGGACCACCTAACTTCACAAATATCCAAAATCACATCGTTTTTCTAGAACAGATTACAAATCGCCTGAATATGGTACAAACAAGTGGCAACATGTGTGACGAAGGTGTTGCGCGGGGCTATAGGCCTATCATGCAATTGAAACTTAATCTCGCTCCATTGCGGAGATATTCCCGCGAGAGTGCGGAAAACTCAAATTAATTAATTTCAAATGATGTTACCAATATACTCACGGACCACTAGGGGGCGCTCACGGACCACCAGTGGTCCGCGGACCACACTTTGAGAAGCACTGCTCTATGTCTACTTTATATCAAGGAGCCAAAGGGTTTTACTGTTCTGTTTTTGCTGTATTATCATTTATTAAGACATGCGTTGTACTTGGTTAGCATTACTTACGGCAATTGCTTGTATTTTTTTTTACTTTTAATCACAAAATATTCAAAGGTACATTTTTAACAAGTTTGAAAAACACTATTAAAATCACAAGACAATAATGGAGACCTTTGAAATGGACATCCACTATTAGCTATACGAAACATGGGAATAGGGGCCTTTTATGACATTACATGAAATAGCATTTAGCTGACACGTTTATCCAAAGCGATGTACGATAAGTGCAGTACACCATAAAGATTCAAACTAAAGACAACAAGAACAGTGCTGACATGTTTACTTACCAAACAAGCCAGACCATAGTAAGTGCTGCGGCATCAGTAAAACTCTTAAGTGTGTTTTTATTTGTTATTATTCGCCAAGGTATAAGCGAAACAGGAGGGTCTTCAGTTTGCGTCAGAAGATATGTAGACTCTCTGCTGTCCTCATGTCTGTGAGAAGCTCGGTCCACCGTTTGGGAGCCATGATAACATCAAGGTGTGTTTGTGTTGGGGGGTACCAGAGGCCTGTACTACGAAGCCGGATTTTCGCTTAGCGGCTAACTTCAGGGAAAACTCCGGCTTTCCGGTCCTACGACGCTGGTTCTCTTTTTAGCAGCTAGATCTCCATGGTAACTGATGCTGAGCGGCTAGCCTGCTCCGGAGCAGGTTAGGTTGCAGGCTAAGAGATCAACTCAGTGAAAGCACCGCCTGCTGACCAATCAGAGCTCAGTGTGCGGAGTTTAAAGCGATCAAGTCATATTACAGGAGAAAGGAAATACAGAAAAACTGCCGTTGCAGGAAAGACGGCAGGTGGAAGCCTTGCCGTAGATTGAAGCCCTGTTCGCCCTGGACGCGCAAAGGTGACGTCATCGCCTTTATTGAGCGTTCGCCGTTTTCTAAGCTTTTCTCTCTCTTTTGAGTGATATATCAGATTAAACGGCAAACGGAATAAATAATGTGCATACAATTGCGAGGAGGCTCGTTTTAAGGACACATTTTTCAGATCCGTCACAATCTTCGTATTGGAATAAACTTACGTTTTTGAGTGTATAGTCCCGCTCTGTCATATTCCTCCTACAGAACAGACAATGACAGGATAATATGTGATTTGTCAATAGTCCCATTTCTTAAAACCTTCTCTGTTGTTTAAGTGTCTGATAACCACGAATAGTAAGCAATGATATAACAGTAATGATATCACATGATCATGTCAGACACTGTTATTTTCAATCAAGCCTAAAAGATAATGTGTTCAAACTGGCTTCACTCGCTTGAATTGCTCCTTTGAATATCATTTTTATATATTCCTACTCAACACATGTTTGTATTGTAAAGTATTTTTTTTAAATTGTATTTTAAAGTGAAAGGTGCCCTAAAATAAAGTGTATTATTGATCTTATATCTGTGCCTCTATTACATTACATTTCATTTTCTATCACACTATTAATGTTCCTTATTTTAGACTAGGTGAATCCTGGAGTCAATAGGGAAGATCTGCACTGTTCTACATAACATGTTCAGAGCAGGTATTTCTCCTGCCGGATTTGGAACCCCCCCCCCCTATATCTTTGTCCAGGACAGTCACAACTTCACCAAAATCACACTGGTGCTTGCTGTTCCCCTCGAGTTTGTGCTCACCAAAGCATTTCACTCTGGGCCCAGCAGGTGAAAAACTAAAGAGGGGCTTCAAAATCTCTCTGAGTCACACGGAGAAACACACTTTACAACAATGTACACTTTGGTTTGTTCTAAAGGATCTCATTGCTTCTTTATAAGCTATAAATCACACCCTACATTTTACATTTATGTTCAATCTAATATTTAATATTCCATTTCTCTCATACTTATGTATATATCATATCCTGCTTTATATTTTGTTACTGTACATTTGTAATTCAACATGTATATATATATATATATATATATATATATTTTTTTAATGCTATTTTGACATGTCTACAATTCTGCTGCAACGCTGACATTTCCCAAATTCGGACTTGGGATCAATAAAGTACTTATCTTATTTTAGTGTATTTCCTCTAATCCTTCAGTCCTATCCTAAACACTCTCTACAGATCACTCTCTACAGATCACTCTCTACAGATCACTTTCTACAGATCACTCTCTACAGATCACTCTCTACAGATCACTTTCTACAGATCACTCTTTACAGATCACTCTTCACTAGGGGTGTAATGGTTCACAGAGGTCACGGTTCGGTACGACAACAAAAAAGCAAAAAAAGTCCCAAATGCATAATTCCAGGTTTGTTGTTATTTATTTTGAACAGTAGTGCAAGTTTCAGTTTAAAAATAAGGAACTCTGACATTTTGAATAATTAACTGTATTAAACAGTTAAAAACAAACCACACACAGTACACACACACTCAGATGGCCATATTATCATGGCTGATGTCGAACTAAAAGGTTTCATCAAGCTGTAAAACTAAAAAGGATGTCTTGAAAATATTACACCATAAATAATAAGAAAGTGTTTCAAGAGCGCAAAGTCGTTGAAAAACATATGCCAAAAGCTTCCGTTATTTATTTTGGTCTCTCGGCTTTCATGTCTCTTGGCTTCTTAAAAGCAGCGGGGATCAGCTGTTGAACTGCTGTTGTCTTTTGCCGGGCTCCGGTGATTGGCAAATCTGGGTGATGCCTTCTGATGTGATTTAGCATGTTTGGCGTGTGTTGCCATTAGCATACCGCACCGCTGTAGAACAACGCCGACACACCGTCCTCGTCCGATCCACCACTCGCACACCTCATCGTTATTGTAGTCCACAGGGAACCCGACATGTTCCCACACAGCTGATTTAAAAGAAGCAGGTGGGTTCTAGCTCCTGTGTGTTATCTGAAATCACCATACTAACTTTTCTTCTTCTTGTATTTAGTTTGTTTTGTTGTTGTGTTTCTTCTTGTTCTTCATTTGTTGTTTAAGGGCGGCTGGCAAACAGCTTTTAGGCGCAATACCGCCCCCTGGAGTATAAATAGTGTAGTGGATACTGCTTGAATTACTTTTTCCCCACTCGTAAAAAAAGGCGTATTCGCCGTGTGACTGCATGTGCCGAACCGTGACGTCCGAACCGTGACGGTACGGGACGAATACGGATACCGTTACACCCCTACTCTTCACAGATCACTCTCTACAGATAACTCTTCACAGATCACTCTCTACAGATCACTCTTCACAGATAACTCTCTATAGATAACTCTCTACAGATCACTCTTCACAGATCACTCTCTACAGATCACTCTTCACAGATCACTCTCTAGAGATCACTCTCCACAGATCACTCTCTACAGATCACTCTTCACATACCACTCTTCACAGATAAGACTCTACAGATCACTCTCCACAGATCACTCCTCACAGATCACTCTCTACAGATCACTCTCTACAGATCACTCTTCACAGATCACTCTTAACAGAACACTCTCTACAGATCACTCTTCACAGATCACTCTCCACAGATCACTCTCTACAGATCACTCTCTACAGATCACTCTTCACAGATCACTCTTCACAGATCACTCTCCACAGATCACTCTTCACAGATAAGACTCTACACAGATCACTCTCCACAGATCACTCTCTACAGATCACTTTCTACAGATCACTCTCTACTGATCACTCTCCACAGATCACTCTCTACTGATCACTCTCTACAGATCACTCTCCACAGATCACTCTCCACAGATCACTCTTCACAGATAAGACTCTACAGATCACTCTCCACAGATCACTCTTCACAGATAAGACTCTACAGATCACTCTCCACAGATCACTTTCTACAGATCACTCTCTACTGATCACTCTCTACAGATCACTCTTCACAGATCACTCTTCACAGATCACTCTCCACAGATCACTCTCTACAGATCACTCTCCACAGATCACTCTTCACAGATAAGACTCTACAGATCACTCTCCACTGATCACTCTCTACAGATCACTCTCTACTGATCACTCTCTACAGATCACTCTCTACAGATAACTCTTCACAGATCACTCTCTACAGATCACTCTTCACAGATAACTCTCTACAGATAACTCTCTACAGATCACTCTTCACAGATCACTCTCTACAGATCACTCTTCACAGATCACTCTCTAGAGATCACTCTCCACAGATCACTCTCTACAGATCACTCTTCACATACCACTCTTCACAGATAAGACTCTACAGATCACTCTCCACAGATCACTCCTCACAGATCACTCTCTACAGATCACTCTCTACAGATCACTCTTCACAGATCACTCTTAACAGAACACTCTCTACAGATCACTCTTCACAGATCACTCTCCACAGATCACTCTCTACAGATCACTCTCTACAGATCACTCTTCACAGATCACTCTTCACAGATCACTCTCCACAGATCACTCTTCACAGATAAGACTCTACACAGATCACTCTCCACAGATCACTTTCTACAGATCACTCTCTACTGATCACTCTCTACAGATCACTCTCCACAGATCACTCTCCACAGATCACTCTTCACAGATAAGACTCTACAGATCACTCTCCACAGATCACTCTTCACAGATAAGACTCTACAGATCACTCTCTACTGATCACTCTCCACAGATCACTCTCTACAGATCACTCTCTACTGATCACTCTCTACATATCACTTTCTACAGATCACTCTCTACTGATCACTCTCTACAGATCACTCTTCACAGATCACTCTTCACAGATCACTCTCCACAGATCACTCTCTACAGATCACTCTCCACAGATCACTCTTCACAGATAAGACTCTACAGATCACTCTCCACTGATCACTCTCTACAGATCACTCTCTACTGATCACTCTCTACAGATCACTCTCTACTGATCACTCTTCACAGATCACTCTTCACAGATAAGACTCTACACAGATCACTCTCTACTGATCACTCTCTACTGATCACTCTCCACAGATAAGACTCTACAGATCACTCTCCACAGATCACTCTCTACAGATCACTCTCTACAGATCACTCTCCACAGATCACTCTTCACAGATCACTCTTCACAGATCACTCTCTACAGATCACTCTTCACAGATCACTCTTCACAGATCACTCTCTACAGATCACTCTCTACAGATCACTCTCCACAGATCACTCTCTACAGATCACTCTCCACAGATCACTCTCTACAGATCACTCTCTACAGATCACTCTCCACAGATCACTCTCTACAGATCACTCTCTACTGATCACTCTCCACAGATCACTCTCCACAGATCACTCTTCACAGATAAGACTCTACAGATCACTCTCCATAGATCACTCTTCACAGATCACTTTCTACAGATCACTCTTCACAGACCACTCTTCACAGATCACTCTTCACAGATCACTCTCTACAGATCACTCTCCACAGATCACTCTTCACAGACCACTCTTCACAGATCACTCTTCACAGATCACTCTCTACAGATCACTCTCCACAGATCACTCTTCACAGACCACTCTTCACAGATCACTCTCTACAGATCACTCTTCACAGATCACTCTCTACAGATCACTCTTCACAGATAAGACTCTACAGATCACTCTCCATAGATCACTCTTCACAGATCACTTTCTACAGATCACTCTCCACAGATCACTCTCCATAGATCACTCTTCACAGATCACTTTCTACAGATCACTCTCTACAGATCACTCTCTATAGATCACTCTCTACAGATCACTCTCCATAGATCACTCTTCACAGATCACTCTCTACAGATCACTCTCCACAGATCACTCTTCACAGACCACTCTTCACAGATCACTCTTCACAGATCACTCTCTATAGATCACTCTCCACAGATCACTCTTCACAGACCACTCTTCACAGATCACTCTCTACAGATCACTCTTCACAGATCACTCTTCACAGATCACTCTCTACAGATCACTCTCTACAGATCACTCTCCACAGATCACTCTCTACAGATCACTCTCCACAGATCACTCTCTACAGATCACTCTCTACAGATCACTCTCCACAGATCACTCTCTACAGATCACTCTCTACTGATCACTCTCTACAGATCACTCTCTACAGATCACTCTACAGATCACTCTCCACAGATCACTCTCCACAGATCACTCTTCACAGATAAGACTCTACAGATCACTCTCTACAGATCACTCTCCATAGATCACTCTCTACAGATCACTCTCCACAGATCACTCTTCACAGACCACTCTTCACAGATCACTCTTCACAGATCACTCTCTACAGATCACTCTCCACAGATCACTCTTCACAGACCACTCTTCACAGATCACTCTCTACAGATCACTCTTCACAGATCACTCTCTACAGATCACTCTTCACAGATAAGACTCTACAGATCACTCTCCATAGATCACTCTTCACAGATCACTTCTACAGATCACTCTCCACAGATCACTCTCCATAGATCACTCTTCACAGATCACTCTCTACAGATCACTCTCTATAGATCACTCTTCACAGGTCACTCTCCACTGATCACTCTTCACAGATCACTCTCTACAGATCACTCTTCACAGATAAGACTCTACAGATCACTCTCTACAGATCACTCTCCACAGATCACTCTCTACAGATCACTCTCTACTGATCACTCTCTACAGATCACTCTCTACAGATCACTCTACAGATCACTCTCCACAGATCACTCTCCACAGATCACTCTTCACAGATAAGACTCTACAGATCACTCTCCATAGATCACTCTTCACAGATCACTTTCTACAGATCACTCTTCACAGACCACTCTTCACAGATCACTCTTCACAGATCACTCTCTACAGATCACTCTCCACAGATCACTCTTCACAGACCACTCTTCACAGATCACTCTTCACAGATCACTCTCTACAGATCACTCTCCACAGATCACTCTTCACAGACCACTCTTCACAGATCACTCTCTACAGATCACTCTTCACAGATCACTCTCTACAGATCACTCTTCACAGATAAGACTCTACAGATCACTCTCCATAGATCACTCTTCACAGATCACTTTCTACAGATCACTCTCCACAGATCACTCTCCATAGATCACTCTTCACAGATCACTCTCTACAGATCACTCTCTATAGATCACTCTTCACAGGTCACTCTCCACTGATCACTCTTCACAGATCACTCTCTACAGATCACTCTTCACAGATAAGACTCTACAGATCACTCTCCATAGATCACTCTTCACAGATCACTTTCTACAGATCACTCTCTACAGATCACTCTCTATAGATCACTCTCTACAGATCACTCTCTACAGATCACTCTCCACAGATCACTCTTCACAGACCACTCTTCACAGATCACTCTTCACAGATAACTCTCTATAGATCACTCTCCACAGATCACTCTTCACAGACCACTCTTCACAGATCACTCTCTACAGATCACTCTTCACAGATCACTCTTCACAGATCACTCTCTACAGATCACTCTCTACAGATCACTCTCCACAGATCACTCTCTACAGATCACTCTCCACAGATCACTCTCTACAGATCACTCTCTACAGATCACTCTCCACAGATCACTCTCTACAGATCACTCTCTACTGATCACTCTCTACAGATCACTCTCTACAGATCACTCTACAGATCACTCTCCACAGATCACTCTCCACAGATCACTCTTCACAGATAAGACTCTACAGATCACTCTCTACAGATCACTCTCCATAGATCACTCTCTACAGATCACTCTCCACAGATCACTCTTCACAGACCACTCTTCACAGATCACTCTTCACAGATCACTCTCTACAGATCACTCTCCACAGACCACTCTTCACAGATCACTCTCTACAGATCACTCTTCACAGATCACTCTCTACAGATCACTCTTCACAGATAAGACTCTACAGATCACTCTCCATAGATCACTCTTCACAGATCACTTTCTACAGATCACTCTCCACAGATCACTCTCCATAGATCACTCTTCACAGATCACTCTCTATAGATCACTCTTCACAGGTCACTCTCCACTGATCACTCTTCACAGATCACTCTCTACAGATCACTCTTCACAGATAAGACTCTACAGATCACTCTCCATAGATCACTCTTCACAGATCACTTTCTACAGATCACTCTCTATAGATCACTCTCTACAGATCACTCTCCACAGATCACTCTCTACAGATCACTCTCTACAGATCACTCTCCACAGATCACTCTCTACAGATCACTCTCTACTGATCACTCTCTACAGATCACTCTCTACAGATCACTCTACAGATCACTCTCCACAGATCACTCTCCACAGATCACTCTTCACAGATAAGACTCTACAGATCACTCTCTACAGATCACTCTCCATAGATCACTCTCTACAGATCACTCTCCACAGATCACTCTTCACAGACCACTCTTCACAGATCACTCTTCACAGATCACTCTCTACAGATCACTCTCCACAGACCACTCTTCACAGATCACTCTCTACAGATCACTCTTCACAGATCACTCTCTACAGATCACTCTTCACAGATAAGACTCTACAGATCACTCTCCATAGATCACTCTTCACAGATCACTTTCTACAGATCACTCTCCACAGATCACTCTCCATAGATCACTCTTCACAGATCACTCTCTATAGATCACTCTTCACAGGTCACTCTCCACTGATCACTCTTCACAGATCACTCTCTACAGATCACTCTTCACAGATAAGACTCTACAGATCACTCTCCATAGATCACTCTTCACAGATCACTTTCTACAGATCACTCTCTATAGATCACTCTCTACAGATCACTCTCCATAGATCACTCTTCACAGATCACTCTCTACAGATCACTCTCCACAGATCACTCTTCACAGACCACTCTTCACAGATCACTCTTCACAGATCACTCTCTATAGATCACTCTCCACAGATCACTCTTCACAGACCACTCTTCACAGATCACTCTCTACAGATCACTCTTTACAGATCACTCTCTACAGATCACTCTTCACAGATCACTCTCCACATATTGGACAACGCCGGACGGCAACCCAAGTAGGACAACATTGACACAGTGGCTTTTGGCAAAGCTCAAAAAGAAAACTCGAGAGAGATGAGTTATTGTTATTACAACGTGACTTCACTATTATTTAACAACTCTTTTTATTGGGTTATTTTATTTCAGGGTTAAGTACATTGTGAGAATAAGTGAGAAATGAATTTTACTTCTGTTAGACAGCTAAATGCCATACATGTTTGCACACATTCACAGTAAATATGTATTCAGTATGATAAGTCATTGGAGAAAGTCATTGATTTGTTCAATGCACTTACTCAGTGTTTGAATTGGAGCATAGTCTCCTGGTGAAATGGTTACGTGCAAATAGCAACTCCACCCCCTTTCTTATGCATTCTTTCCTGACTCATAAAACTAAAGTTGGGAGGGGTTGATTCGATAAGAACAGCTGCACGGTTATTTTGTTCAATCCAAGTTTCTGTTAAAAACATAACATCGAGATTGTGCTCAGTGATAAAATCATTGATTAAAAATGTTTTTCCTGCCAAAGACCTGACATTTAATAAAGCTACTTTAAGTTCGTTAAACACACTATCAGTCAGGTGTTTTGTAACAAGCTGTGGCTGACATGGAATCACTGCTAAATTTGATAAACTCACACAAACGTTTGAGCGCTTCCTGTTTCTAAGCTGATTCACCGCTCTCAATCTATTACCTATCAACACAGATATCGGCAAAGCTACTGGCAGGCAGGGCCCCGGCATGTCCTGGAAAGAGTTGAGAGTGCCATACGCCCTTGAGCCTGGACCCAGCAGATATCAGTAAGAGTTTGTTGCGTTTTGTTCACACACATCCTTATCAGGCTTCGGAGACTGCAGATGGTGTCTTGAAGGGAGGGGAGGTGGTTGATGTAGCAGAAACCAATACATGTGTTTAAGGAAAGACGAGAAGACGGACATTTGGGAGACGGTTTTTATTGGAAAGAGAAACACGGACAGGAAAGGGTTAACAATGCAGAGCGACTTCATGTCACGCTCACCTCTGACCCCAAACTAAAGAGAACGTCAGTCCGCTGGCTACGCACACGAAACCTCCCTGCCCCCAAATAATAGCAACATCATCAAAATCACAAACACGATTATGTTTTAAAACCAATTCAAGAGACATTTAGAAATAAAGAACCACACTTCTGATTCATTTAGAAAAGCTCAGACAGGGAAACGAGATCACTGCTGCTACCTGTGTGTGTGTGTGTGTGTGTGTGTGTGTGAGAAGTGTGTGTGTGTGTGTGTGTGAGTCTGTGTGTGTCTGTGTGAGAAGTGTGTGTGTGTGTGTGTGTGTGTGTGTGTGCGTGTGCGTAACTGATCAGATATCGATCAGTTATTGATCAGGTGATGAATAATGAACAGTTTACGGGGAGAGCGTGGTGGCAGCGCCCCCTGGTGCAGCAGGTGGAGAGCTGATGTGAAGCCCCTCACTCTGACGGCTGGTTCAGTCTCTCAGTGAGCTCAGCGCTGGAGGCAGCAGAGAGAGGTTTTTCATTGGCTGAAAGGAAAAGCAGAGAAAGAGTTTCAATCCACCGCCCGTACACAACAAGGAACTCACACTGATTACCCTGTAGAGAACACACCCAGTGCTTTCCAGATCAACGTCACACTGAGTCTGAGTCTGAGCTGCTACCTCAAAGCCTGACATTAACAACCCTGAGAACTCATGAGACAAGGTTTCTGATTGGTCTCTCACCGTTCCTCTTCCTGTAAACCAGGAGTCCAACCCCAGCGATGAGGAGGAGAGCGAGAGCAGCCACTGCAGCACCGATGGTGAGGGGGAGGAGGAGGGGATTCCCTGAGGAGCAGAAACAACAGGAAGTCTCAATCTGAACGGAGGAAGGAAGCCTCTTCAGGATGGCATCAGGTCTGAGGCTCCTGAAGGGCCCCTTCCTCCTCCTGGTGTCATGCTGGCTTCGTCTTGAACCATTCTCAGTGTCTCTCCCCTGAGACCCATGTTTCAGGAGAGAGACTAAGACATGTTGTCAGGGTCTGCTGGCTGTTAGTAACCGTGGAGCCGTTGTGATGCAGTCTTACCTCTGTTGGTCCTGATCCCAGCTGGGTCCAGTACGATGACGTGGTCCTCCTTCACCCCAGAGAGCTGGAACACACATCGGTACTTGCCCCAGTGTTCAGCGGGGAACGAGGAGACGTCCAGGTCCACGCTCATCTGGAAGGATCCGTCGTGGTTGGGCAGGATCTCTCCGTGGTCCACGTTGTGGTGAAGCTGCTCTCCGTCTCTGGTCCAGAACATGGCGGCTCTCTCCGGGTAGAACCCTGTAGCGTGGCAGCTGACTGGAGAGGAGGGGGACTTCTGGAGCAGAGACACTGAGGGCATCTCTGCACAGACACCTCAGAGGTTATTGACTCAGTGATGTCACTACAGGACTCGTGATGCACTGAGAGCATCACTGCAGAGGACTCAGAGGCAGAGCTTCAGTCACTTTGTGGAATAAAGACTTTCTTCTGTTTCATATCATTTCATATCAAACACTGTTTATAGTCAGGTTCATTATAACTTGATTTTAACTTTCGTGGGATTTTTGTGGGGATTTGCTAAACTATACATTTTTGGAAAGGGTATTGTATAAGGATTCAGAAAATCCATGTTTCCATTTGCCCAGATATATATGGCGGCCATATTGGAATTTCCAAAATGGCCGCCGTAAAATGTAGGTTTTGTAATATCTCGGCTTCTAAATAATCTGGAACATTGATTTTAACTTCTAAACCTACATTTTCAGGGTCAAGGAACCCAATGGTGGTAGTTACAAAGGTATCACATTTTACAACATTAACCTTAAGTTTTTTTAAGTATACAAAAACAAATTGAATTGATTATTTTTCATAAAATACTCTATAATAGACCATTATCTTATATCGATAAATATAAAATATCTATAAATTCAATTCAGGCAAAAAAATTAATAATCTTATGCAAGGCCCTGTGCGACCACAGTTTTTTCGTCTCCTATGGCAACGGCCCTGTTCTTCAGACTTGATATTCTTCTGATATTTGTTGTGGACCACAAATAGCCTACTATATGAGAAGTGTCATCCTTCAAGGTTATTTTACACATCATTTGATACATGTACAGTAAGTATTATCTTCATTTTTACCTCAGAAAAGTTCAACAGGTTTGATGTCCAATTTAATTTAAGCTAGCTAACATTACTATTGTGTAATTCATGATGTCATGATGTTATCATCTTGTATCATCGAATTAAAATACAGTAGTTTGCTAATACTAGTTAGCTAACTAAATATGCTAGCTAACAATACTGTATAGTTTGTGTCATGACTGTTGTTTGAGAGATGTGTTATCATCCAATTAGCCTACTTTATAGTTAGCTAACACTAGCTAGCTAGCTAACTAACTAAGCTAGCTAACATTAGGACTACTGTATCTACAGTATAATGTGTGTGTGTGTGTGTGTGTGTGTGTGTGTGTGTGTGTTGTATCATGTGATGAATATGTGTTATTGTTCCTCAGACTTCTGATGTTCTGCTGATATTTGTTGTGGACCACATCAGCCCTACAATATCAGAGGTGTCATCCCAAGAAGATTATTGTACACAGCTTCTGATACATGTACAGTAAGTATTATCTTCTTTTTTACCTCAGAAAATATGTAATTGGCTAGATTTCACATGTAAGTATTGCTACTGTAACTAAGCTAGCTAACATGAATTATAGTGTGTCATTCATGACTATTGTTTGAATGAGTAGCGTATTAATCATGTATCAATTAAGCCTGTCAACTAGCTTGACAATATTTTCTGTCTTTGCAGTTTCTAAGCATGAGTGGAGAGTCACAAGGTAGAGAAGCCGAGGAGTCCGTTAGCTGGAAGCAGTGCATTATCTGCCAGTCTGATGATGACAAGAAAGGAGTCCTGGTGCAACATCCTAAATTAGAGTCCTATGGTCTCGTACTGCAGGCAGTTCAAGAGAGGGCCAGTTTGAGTGATGGGGACTACGTCCAAGTCCAAAGGCGACTGCAAAACTGCACACTAGAAACATTGTGCACAGAGCAGGCAGTCTGGCATCGCTCCTGTCACTCAAATGCAACTAACAACGACCAAATACAACGTGCAAGAGACCGCAATGCACAAGCTCTAACTAGAGGACACTACACTGCCAAAAAGCGTGGACAGAAAAGAGGAAGCACAGAAATTGATGATCCAGACCTCTCAACATTTAGTTTTTCATCGCCATTCACACGATCCTATACAAGTCCACTGAATAATTAATATTGACATCTCTAACAATGCCAATGCCAGACAGAGATTTTTCATGGTCACACCAGAACTTTCACGTCTGTCGAAAGAGTTCAAGAGTCAATTTGACATGGAAGCTGACAGAAGCACAGAGCACCATGAGCTTGGGCCAAGTGCAGTCAAGAGGGCACATGGTACAATCGACAAGATCAAGGCAGCCATACTCAGTCATGGAAACCCCTTTACCACTGAAGGTGACAAGCTGTACAATGTAATCACACTTGCCTACATACCAGATGAGTATGTACCACAGATCTTGAATGCTGATGTCACTGGCCAGAAGTTGTATGAAGACTACGTGTCAGAGCGGATCAATGGAGATGTCAGCCTCTGGGCCCCTGTGAAGAAAGTGAACAATAAGATGTTCCTGTCTGGGAACAAGAAGATTACAGTGAAACTCAGAGACAATACTGTGGATCTGAAGGAGACCAAGGACCTGTTTGCAAGGCTGATGGTACTTGCCAGGTCAAACCGAGACATAAACCAGAAAGAGGCCATAGGAAACTATGAATTTACTCTAACACCAAGGGCACTGTTTGCTTCTAATGGAACAATCCTGCCATGCCATGACAAGTCCAAGTTAATCAGTCTCCTTGAGAAGCTGACAAGAGAAGATGTGCCCCATGAAGACCATCAGCTGCCTCAAACTGGAAGTACTACCCACCAAGATGCAATGGATACAGGATTCATAGACACCACATCTACCGATCAGCCAAGTCGAAAGATAGCACTGGTGGACGGCATGGTGCTTGTGCAGAGGCTGAGCAAAAAACCAGCCACTGTAGTGACAGTCAAGGATCTGAATGGCTGCTTCAATGACAGACTGATGTCACTAACAAGAGACTATGATGAAATCATCCTTGTGTTCGACACATACAGGACAGATTCTCTGAAGAGTGCAACCAGAGATAAACGAAGACAAGGAAAAGCTATCCAGTACCAAGTCAGAGATGACACCAACATCAAACACATCCCACTGAGCAGGTTCCTCGCTCATGACCAGACGAAGGCCGATCTGACTGATTATCTTGCAGCCAAAATTCTAGAATACAACTGGGGATCCTCCAAGCTGATCATCACGTCAGCTTCTGGGAACACTAGGAGCAACAAAGACCTGCTCTTTGAAGAAAATAACCACGAAGAAGCAGACACGCTGCTGATCCACCAGGCTGTGCTGGCATCACACACCGAAACCCAGCTGATGCACAGTTGATGTTCTTCTCACCAGATACAGACATTCTAGTGCTAGTCACAGCAAACTATGATCTCTTGCTGAAGAACACATCGATTTCGATGGCCTCTGGTGTTGTGCAGATTGAACCACTGTGGCGAGCTCTAGGTAAAGAAAGAGCAAAGCCATTGCCAGCTTTCCATGCATTCACTGGGGCCGACAACACAGGCAGATTCTCCAAGGCAAGGCAACCTGGCTGCAGATCTATTTAAAAGCAGACGAAGATATTATCAATGCTCTGCAGATGCTTTTGAATGAAGCAGAAGTGGCGGAAGGAATGCTGTCCACTCTGTCTCAGATGTAAATCTAATTGTTCTTCTGGAAGATGTTCGTGCAGAGCTAATGACTTAGCCTGTACTGATATGTGTCATTGCAGTAGCCAGTGCCAGAACGACGATGATTCCCATGCCGTGATGGATGAAAGTGTTGATGATGATAGTGATGATGATGCATAGATGTGTATACATTTAGATGTCTAATTAAGAAGGTTGCTTATTTTCTGTGGACACAAAATGTGCATGTCATGATGATACTGAAGTTCACAATTTTAAACTCAGTTTAATCAGTTATTGTCAATTATCTGTTAAGTCCTCAATAAAAGTTATGTTAACATGCAATTTAGTGAGTTCTACCTCATTATTGTTGGCACCATTGGATTCCTTGATCCTGAAAATGTGGGTTTAGCAGTTAAAATCAATGTTCTAGCTTATTTAGAAGTCAAGATATTACAAAACCTACATTTTACGGCGGCCATTTTGGAATTTACAAAATGGCCGCCATATAAACACCTGGGCAAATGGAAACATGGATTTTCTGAATCCTTATACAATATCCCTTCCAAAAATGTATAGTATTGCAAATCCCCACAAAAATCCCACAAAAGTATATAGTGAACCTGACTATTAGTGGTGTTCACATTAAAGAAGCACGTTGAATATCTCCTCTTAGACTTTTGGAATTAAGATTTCTTTCTATTTCTTGACATTTAAATGTGTGAACAGTTCATGTATTTATCTGAAACTAGTCATTACTTAATCTATACTGACAGAATATGAAGTTTGATCCCAGAATAAGTAGCAGAGCAACAGATGGGATTATCTCCACTCAGGGGCGGCGCCAGGGGGTATCTAGGAGTTGCTATAGCAACTCCAACAATTGGCCTAGCAACGGCTTAGCAACCCCATTGTTTTGATATGAAAATGTATCATATTTATACACATTCTCGCAGCCCGCGAGAATGTGTATAAATATGATACATTTTCGCGGGATCTATCAGGGGCGGGTCGTTGTAATTTACTGTGAACTGTTACTTGGCTAATTCTCAGTAGATCGAAAATGGAAACATTTCTCACAGTCACAAGTCAGCGTAAACGACCGCGTTCTCCAACGGAGCCGGTCCAGCCGGACAACCCTGCTATCCACAAGGATCCCGATGTTCACTATGAAAACCGGGAGGATTGGGACCACGAAGAACAGGTGCCCCCGCCAACTGCCCCGCTGCCCCCGCAGCAGCAGGACCAGCTAGCTGCTACCGCGAGCTGCAGTGGAACTAGCGCTGCTCCTCTTGATCCACTGCCCTCATGTCCTCCACCCTGCTCTCGGCAGAGCTCCACTCCAGAATATACACATTCTGCTCGTCAGTGATTCTCAGACACAGCGTCTCACCCTTTGAGCATCTCGGCAGAAATGAGCAGTCGCTCCTCTCAGTTACAAATGGTCATTTTAAATGAATCAAGAATGTGTTGTATTTTCCGACATGGCGCATTGTTCGAGGCGTGCTGACAGTGAGATCTAACACGGGGAATTGTGAATGAGGAGAAGAGAACTGAGAATGAGGAGGAGGAGGAGGAGGAGGAGGAGGAGGAGGAGGAGGAGGAGAGTCACAGAATGAGGCCAGAGAGGAGGAGGAGGAGGAAAAGTGCGTTATTAGGCAATGTTGTTGGTGGGAGTTAGGGAGAGACCGCCCCTTCCAGGTGTGTGTGTGTGTGTGTGTGTGCGTTGTCCGGTGTGTGTCACGTGAAAGTCATGAGTGCTACACTATTGATTGGTTCTGTAAATAAAGAGAACGTTTTCGACATTGAAGGCTTGAGTGATCTTGAATAGCGGTGAACGATACAATATGAACAGGCTCGTGCTTGGCCCACTGGTATTGTTTGTTTATTTTGAAAATTAACTAGCAACGCCGTGCTGTCATAGCAACTGCTAAGCTACTGCAGCAAACAAATCCTGGCGCCGCCCATGTCTCCACTGCACTGTGTAGAGCTATAGCACCGTTCACTGAATAGCTGATCTAAAGAAAGTTAACACGTCTGATATCAGTCTTTTTTTAAATGTTGAATGAACACAAATATTCTGATATATTACATGTGAGACAGTGTCTGTGACTCTACCTGTTCTCATCAGAAAGCTCCTCCCAAGGTTAGCATGATTCTTCATATGATCAGGACAGATCTTGGTGAAGTAGTTCTTCTGCTGGGCCATCCAAGCTTTGTCCTTCTCCCTCCACCGTTTGCTGAGGACAGCCTCTGGTCTTGGAGCGATGTATGTCTCTGTCTCCAGGTCCAGTATCAGGAAGTCTTTCTCCATCAAAACCATGGTGCTCATAACCTTTGACCTCACCAGTCTCCTCATCCCAATCACAGCCGTACATCACCTGGTTAATGTGGACACCTGAGAGAGAGAGAGAGAGAGAGAGAGAGAGAGAGAGAGAGGAGAGAGAGAGAGAGAGAGAGAGAGGAGAGAGAGAGAGAGAGAG
>JAMFTG010001869.1:0-42500 GCA_023974075.1 Chaenocephalus aceratus
TTTAAAGTAGAGACACTACATACTGATATACACCTGAACATCAGCAGGAGAGGACTCTTTAAAGTAGATACACTACATACTGATATACACCTGAACATCAGCAGGAGAGGACTCTTTAAAGTAGAGACACTACATACTGATATATACCTGGACATCAGCAGGAGAGGACTCTTTAAAGTAGATACACTACATACTGATATACACCTGAACATCAGCAGGAGAGGACTCTTTAAAGTAGAGACACTACATACTGATATATACCTGGACATCAGCAGGAGAGGACTCTTTAAAGTAGAGACACTACATACTGATTATACACCTGAACATCAGCAGGAGAGGACTCTTTAAAAAGTCTGTGTAGTAAGAACAACACCAAAGTACTCTGTTTTCCCAAGGATACGGTCTCTGACTTGGCTGAGAAGATCCTGCATATTGGGGCTGAACATCCGACTGTGAAGAATGTGGTTCTGCACATTGGAACAGATGATGTTGAGAAACAAGAGTCAGAAGTGCTGAAAAAAGACTTTGAATGTCTGTTGGAAACGGCCAGCTCTCTAAATGCAGAGGTGTTCATCAGTGGCCCTCTACCGCCAGGCAGAAGAGGAGTGGAGAGATTCAGCAGACTGTCTGCACTGAACACCTGGCTTTCAACTGTCTGTACTGACCATTCTGTCCATTTTATTGACAATTTTAACTTTTTCTGGGACCGCAGACATCTTTTCAAGGCAAATGGAGTTTGCCTGAACAAGTCAGGAGTGAAATTGTTTATCTCTAACATATTCAACTGCCTACGTCATCAATCTGTTCCCTCTGCCAAGGACAAGCGGCAAGAGGAATCAAAATAGGAGAAAGACACAACACATCGCTCAGAAAACCCTGAAGAAGTATCACTGCACCCGCCTGAGGAATGTTCTGATTATGGGAGACCTATGAGACACACGGAGGAGTCTCCACCGCCCGTCACCCCCCCCCCTGTCAACGCCTTTGAGGATACTCTTCATTCATCCCCCAGCTCTCTCTACTCTCCGCTCACCCTTTCACCCTCGACCACCCCCCTGGAGTTCAATGACCGCATGAAGGCGATACGCAGGGTTGGCAGCATGTCCTTTACCCCCGCCCCTCAACGACGCCCTCCAAAATCACAAAAGCACCATCTCCCCCGGCTTCATCACCATGCCTACCACAATCATGCAAACCAAAACAATACAAGGAAGATGGAAGCAGATTTCCAAACCCCCCTTTCGACAGTGTAGCCCTCACCCTGCCCTCCTATGATGAGAGGAGCAGGGTGGTGGGTCCTCCCTCCCCTTCAAAGCCTGATAGGGATGTGTGTGTACAAAACGCTGCAAACTGATATCTGCTGGGTCCAGGCTCAAGGGCGTATGGCACTCCCAACTCTTTCCAGGACATGCCGGGGCCCTGCCTGCCAGTAGCTTTTCCGATATCTGTGTTGATAGGTAATAGATTAAGAGCGGTGAATCAGCTTAGACACAGGAAGCGCCCAAACGTTTGTGTGAGTTTATCTAATTTAGCAGTGATTCCATGTCAGCTACAGCTTGTTACAAAAAACCCGACTGATAGTGTGTTTAACAAACTTAAACTAGCTTTGTTAAATGTCAGGTCTTTGGCAGGAAAAACATTTTTAATCAATGATTTTATCACTGAGCACAATCTCGATGTTATGTTTTTAACAGAAACTTGGACTGAAAAAAAGAACAGTGCAGCTGTTCTTATCGAATCAACCCCTCCCAACTTTAGTTTTATGAGTCAGGAAAGAATGCATAAGAAAGGGGGTGGAGTTGCTATTCTGTTCAATGATTCCCTTCAATGCAGGAAGACATCGTATGGGAACTTTGCTTCTTTTGAATATGTGGCCCTTCAGCTGAAATGCTCCTCTCGAGCTCTGTTCCTAAATATCTATAGACCACCCAAATACTGTGCAAGCTTTTCTGATGACTTTACTGAACTGCTGTCTATAGTGTGTATTGACTTTGACCGTCTAGTCATTGTTGGTGATTTAACATCCATGTTGACAACCCCCAGGACAGAGGGGCTAAAGAACTGTCTTGTGTTCTTGATAGCTATGGACTGACTCAGCATGTGACGGAGCCCACGCACAATAAGGGGCACACTCGGGACTTAATTATCTCAAAGGGTCTGAATATCTCTGAGGTTGTGGTGACTGATGTTGCACTCTCTGACCATTCCTGTGTTTTCTTTGAGAGCTCTATTTCTGTTCACACAAGTGTTCAAAAAGAGGTAACCACAAAGCGATATTTAACTGAAAATACTAGGGAAATGTTTACTCAGAATTTTTCTTTCACACTTGCCCCTGCTAACATCTCAGTAGATGAGCTAGTAGATAATTTTAATTCAAAAATTAAAAATGTTAAAGATGCCATTGCTCCAACTAAGGTAAAGGAAGTGACTGGGAAGAAAATATCTCCATGGAGAAAGGCCATGACCGTTAAAACAGAAAAAAGAGAGTGTCGAAAAGCTGAACGCAGGTGGCGAAAAACAAATCTCCAGGTTCACTTTGACATTTATAAAGAGAGACTTGGCCTTTATAATTTGGAATTGAAAAACGCACGACAGTCTTTCTTCTCTGACATCATTACCAAAAACAAAAACCACGCACGTGCCTTGTTTGCTACCGTCGACAGACTAACTAACCCCCCAGAGTCAGTAGCCTCTGAATTTCTATCCACAAGGGCGTGCAATGATTTTGCCTTTTTTACTGACAACATTCAGAACATCAGACACGCAGTCAGTACCTCTGCATCAGGAACAGCACATGTGTTGTCTCTGTGTCCACCTAACATCAATTCAAACACCATGGACATTATACAACTTCTGAAGTCCTCCTCCTGCTGCCTTGATATTATTCCAACAGGATTTTTCAAAGATGTTTTTCGTTGCATTGCCTCAGATCTACTTCATATAGTAAACAAATCTCTTCACTCAGGTGTTTTTCCACAGGCCCTGAAAACTGCAGTCATTAAACCGCTCTTAAAAAGAATAATCTAGGTGCTTCAGTAATGAACAATTACAGGCCCATATCAAACCTGCCATTTCTAGGTAAAATCATTGAAAAAAGTTGTTTTTCAACAGTTCAGTAATTTCTTGCATTTAAATAGTTGTTTCGATGTGTTCCAGTCAGGCTTTCGTCCAAACCACAGCACTGAGACTGCTCTTGTAAAGGTCTTCAATGACATCCACTTAAACACAGACAGTGGCAGAACTTCAGTGTTAGTATTATTAGATCTCAGTGCTGCGTTGACACTGTTGACCACAGCATATTACTAGACCGACTGGAAGACTGGGTGGGACTTTCGGAAACAGTTCTAAATTGGTTTAAATCCTACTTAAAGGACAGAAACAACTTTGTTTCTATAGGTAAATACACATCTGAGTTGACAAATATGACATGTGGGGTTCCTCAAGGCTCCATCTTGGGGCCTCTTCTCTTTAACATCTCCATTCTACCACTGGCTCAGATAATGAAGAACAACAAAATAAGTTACCATAGCTATGCAGATGACACACAAATTTACGTAACAATTTCACCAGGAGACTATGCTCCAATTCAAACACTGAGTAAGTGCATTGAACAAATCAATGACTGGATGTGTCAGAACTTTCTCCAATTAAACAAAGATAAAACTGAGGTAATGGTTTTTGGAGCCAAGGCAGAACGTATAAAAGTTAGCGCTGAGCTTCAGCCTGCAATGTTCAAACCAACAGATAAAGCCAGAGATCTAGGTGTAGTCATGGACTCTGACCTGAGTTTCAACAGTCACATTAAATCAGTTACTAAATCAGCCTACTATCACCTAAAGAACATATCTAGGATTAAAAGACTAATGTCACAGCAGGATTTGGAGACACGTGTCCATGCCTTTATCTTCAGTAGACTGGACTACTGCAAAGGTGTCTTCACAGGTCTCACTAAAAAATCTATTAGGAAGCTGCAGCTGATTCAGAATGCCGCTGCTCGAGTCCTCACTAACACTAAGAAAGTGGATCACATCACTCCTGTTCTGAAGTCTTTACACTGGCTTCCTGTGTGTCAAAGAATAGATTTCTAAATACTGCTGCTGGTTTATAAAGCACTGAATGGTTTAGGCCCAAAATACATTTCTGACCTCCTGCTAAACTATGAACCATCCAGATCTCTCAGGTCTTCAGGGACTGGTCAGCTTTCTGTCCCCAGAGTCAGAACTAAACACGGAGAAGCAGCGTTCAGTTATTATGCTCCAAGTATCTGGAACAGACTCCCAGAAACCTGCAGGTCCGCTGCAACTCTGACTACTTTCAAATCCAGCAAGAAGACTTTTCTTTTTGTCGCTGCTTTTAATTGAACTATTCATATCTTAGACTGCACTGTAACTTTTATCCATGTATTTTTTCTTTTAATGTTTATTTTATTAGCTTTTCTTTTTAATGACTGATTTTAAATGCCATTTCTTAATGTCTTTCATTTTTTGTAAAGCACTTTGAATTGCCTTGTGTTAAAAAGTGCTATATAAATAAACTTGCCTTACCTTTAAAGTAGAGACACTACATACTGATATACACCTGAACATCAGCAGGAGAGGACTCTTTAAAGTAGAGACGCTACATGCTGATATACACCTGAACATCAGCAGGAGAGGACTCTTTAAAGTAGAGACACTACATACTGATATACACCTGAACATCAGCAGGAGAGGACTCTTTAAAGTAGAGACACTACACACTGATATACACCTGAACATCAGCAGGAGAGGACTCTTTAAAGTAGAGACACTACATACTGATATACACCTGAACATCAGCAGGAGAGGACTCTTTAAAGTAGAGACACTACATACTGATATACACCTGAACATCAGCAGGAGAGGACTCTTTAAAGTAGAGACACTACATACTGATATACACCTGAACATCAGCAGGAGAGGACTCTTTAAAGTAGAGACACTACATACTGATATTACACCTGAACATCAGCAGGAGAGGACTCTTTAAAGTAGAGGCACTACATACTGATATACACCTGAACATCAGCAGGAGAGGACTCTTTAAATTAGAGACACTACACACTGATATACACCTGAACATCAGCAGGAGAGGACTCTTTAAAGTAGAGACACTACATACTGATATACACCTGAACATCAGCAGGAGAGGACTCTTTAAAGTAGAGGACACTACATACTGATATACACCTGAACATCAGCAGGAGAGGACTCTTTAAAGTAGAGACACTACATACTGATATACACCTGAACATCAGCAGGAGAGGACTCTTTAAAGTAGAGACACTACATACTGATATACACCTGAACATCAGCAGGAGAGGACTCTTTAAAGTAGAGACACTACACACTGATATGCACCTGAACATCAGCGGGAGAGGACTCTTTAAAGTAGAGACACTACATACTGATATACACCTGAACATCAGCAGGAGAGGACTCTTTAAAGTAGAGACACTACATACTGATATACACCTGAACATCAGCAGGAGAGGACTCTTTAAAGTAGAGACACTACACACTGATATACACCTGAACATCAGCAGGAGAGGACTCTTTAAAGTAGAGACACTACACACTGATATGCACCTCTTTTACCCCCCAGTTCCCTGAAGAATCCCCCCTGCTGCTCAGCTCCTGTCTGTCCTGTGACGGCTGTCTGTCGGAGGAGGAGAGTCTGAAGATCTCTCAGCAGAACCTGGAGGAGCTGGAGCGAGTGCTGGCGCTCAACAAGGTATAAACTAATAATAATAACAATAATAAAACAACCTCTGAAATCGGACAACGTCGGGGAGTGTTGCACTTCGAATAACGTCCGAGAAACGGGACAAACGATTTAACTTAAGGGTGAGGACATTTTTATAAACTTTAAAGGTGATGGATTACAATTATTGTTTTTTTTTTAATACAACTAGTTTTGTCTTTGGGAGCATTTCATATTCACAAGAGAAAAATGTGAATGGCTCCAGACCAAATAATGCACACTTAACTGGAAGGCAATCGAGACCAAAAATGTGTATTTGATGCACCTTACCTTTAGTGTTTGTCACTATTTCCTTTATTTCTTAATGTTATACTCTGTGTGTGTACCTGTGTACTTGTGTACCGTTGATGTCAGTGTGTTGTGTGTATATAATGTTTGATCTATATATATTTTCTTGAAAAAGGGGAGTTTCACACTTTGAAGATGTCCCTCTGCTGTGTGTCCTCGCTCTCAGAAGTGTGACGTGTCGAAGCGGCGCGTCCTGGTCGCCTCGGTGTGTCCGCAGTCTCTGCCTTTCTTCGCTGTGAAGTTCGGAGTGGACATCACGGAGGCAGCGCACAAACTCTGCGGCTTCCTCAAGAGTTTAGGTGAGCACTTAGAATAATTGTTATTTTATTCTTTTTTTTTAATTTGTATTCTTATTTAATTTTTGTTCCTTTTTATTATTTTATTTAAAAATTAATTATAATTATGTTATTGTTATTAAAAAGCATTTTTCATTATTTAATTTTTTTTATCTAATTCTTATTTATTTATTTATTTTAATTCATTTATGCAGTTGTATTTATTTTTATTTAAATTGTATTCTTATATCATTTTAATGTTATCATTTTGTATTTATTCATTTTTATTTATTTTATACTTGTTTTCTTCATTCCTGTGTTTACTGACTTCTATTGGTAGAATTGTTTTTATTTGTGATTTATGAAGCACTTATCGTCACTTTTGTGTATGAAAAGTGCTTTATAAATAAAGTTTGATTTCCCTCACCTCTCTTTTGTTGTTGTTGTTTGTGTGTCCCTGTAGGTGTGCACTTTGTGTTGGACAGCACTCTGGCTGCAGGCTTCAGTATCTTAGAGAGTCAGAAGGAGTTTGTTCAGAGGTTTCGCCGGAGGAACCAAGACTCGACCGCTCTGCCCATGTTCACCTCCTCCTGCCCGGGTAAACCTCCTTCTCTCCTCCCCGTTTACCCCCCCCTGTCTCCCTGGTTCAGCCAATCAGAGCTGGGAAGTAGTGTAGTACAAATACTTCGTTACTGTACTTAAGCACATCTTTCTGGTAACAGTACTTTACTCCACTACTTATTTTTCTGACGACTTTTTACTTTGACTTCTCACATGTTGAACCCAAATACCTGTACTTTCTACTTCTTACATGTTGAATTCAAATACCTGTACTTTCTACTTCTCACATGTTGAATTCAAATACCTGTACTTTCTACTTCTCACATGTTGAATTCAAATACCTGTACTTTCTACTTCTCACATGTTGAACACAAATACCTGTACTTTCTACTTCTCACATGTTTGAACTCAAATACCTGTACTTTCTACTTCTTACATGTTGAATTCAAATACCTGTACTTTCTACTTCTCACATGTTGAACCCAAATACCTGTACTTTCTACTTCTCACATGTTGAACCCAAATACCTGTACTTTCTACTTCTTACATGTTGAACTCAAATACCTGTACTTTCTACTTCTTACATGTTGAATTCAAATACCTGTACTTTCTACTTCTCACATGTTGAACCCAAATACCTGTACTTTCTACTTCTTACATGTTGAACTCAAATACCTGTACTTTCTACTTCTCACATGTTGAACTCAAATACCTGTACTTTCTACTTCTTACATGTTGAACTCAAATACCTGTACTTTCTACTTCTTACATGTTGAACTCAAATACCTGTACTTTCTACTTCTTACATGTTGAACCCAAATACCTGTACTTTCTACTTCTCTCATGTTGAACTCAAATACCTGTACTTTCTACTTCTCTCATGTTGAACTCAAATACCTGTACTTTCTACTTCTTACATGTTGAACTCAGATACCTGTACTTTCTACTTCTTACATGTTGAACTCAAATACCTGTACTTTCTACTTCTTACATATTGAACTCAAATACCTGTACTTTCTACTTCTTACATGTTGAACTCAAATACCTGTACTTTCTACTTCTTACATGTTGAACTCAAATACCTGTACTTTCTACTTCTTTACATGTTGAACTCAAATACCTGTACTTTCTACTTCTCTCATGTTGAACTCAAATACCTGTACTTTCTACTTCTCACATGTTGAACCCAAATACCTGTACTTTCTACTTCTCACATGTTGAACCCAAATACCTGTACTTTCTACTTCTTACATGTTGAACTCAAATACCTGTACTTTCTACTTCTTACATGTTGAATTCAAATACCTGTACTTTCTACTTCTCACATGTTGAACCCAAATACCTGTACTTTCTACTTCTTACATGTTGAACTCAAATACCTGTACTTTCTACTTCTCACATGTTGAACTCAAATACCTGTACTTTCTACTTCTTACATGTTGAACTCAAATACCTGTACTTTCTACTTCTTACATGTTGAACTCAAATACCTGTACTTTCTACTTCTTACATGTTGAACCCAAATACCTGTACTTTCTACTTCTCTCATGTTGAACTCAAATACCTGTACTTTCTACTTCTCTCATGTTGAACTCAAATACCTGTACTTTCTACTCTTACATGTTGAACTCAAATACCTGTACTTTCTACTTCTTACATATTGAACTCAAATACCTGTACTTTCTACTTCTTACATGTTGAACTCAAATACCTGTACTTTCTACTTCTTACATGTTGAACTCAAATACCTGTACTTTCTACTTCTCTCATGTTGAACTCAAATACCTGTACTTTCTACTTCTCACATGTTGAACTCAAATACCTGTACTTTCTACTTCTTACATGTTGAACTCAAATACCTGTACTTCTACTTCTTACATGTTGAACTCAAATACCTGTACTTTCTACTTCTCACCTGTTGAACTCAAATACCTGTACTTTCTACTTCTTACATGTTGAACTCAAATACCTGTACTTTCTACTTCTCACATGTTGAACTCAAATACCTGTACTTTCTACTTCTTACATGTTGAACTCAAATACCTGTACTTTCTACTTCTTACATGTTGAACCCAAATACCTGTACTTTCTACTTCTTACATGTTGAACACAATACCTGTACTTTCTACTTCTCACATGTTGAACTCAAATACCTGTACTTTCTACTTCTTACATGTTGAACTCAAATACCTGTACTTTCTACTTCTCTCATGTTGAACTCAAATACCTGAACTTTCTACTTCTCACATGTTGAACACAAATACCTGTACTTTCTACTTCTTACATGTTGAACTCAAATACCTGTACTTTCTACTTCTCACATGTTGAACTCAAATACCTGTACTTTCTACTTCTTACATGTTGAACTCAAATACCTGTACTTTCTACTTCTCTCATGTTGAACTCAAATACCTGAACTTTCTACTTCTCACATGTTGAACTCAAATACCTGTACTTTCTACTTCTCACATGTTGAACCCAAATACCTGTACTTTCTACTTCTCACATGTTGAACTCAAATACCTGTACTTTCTACTTCTTACATGTTGAACTCAAATACCTGTACTTTCTACTTCTCTCATTTCCCAAACAGCTGGTTCCTTTAGTCTGAATGTGTGTTGGTGCGTGATCATTATTCTTTAGAGTCACTGCGTGCCTATTGGTTGGAACACGATCCGTGTATCCATCACTTCCTGGTCTTCTCTAAAGAAGAGGGACCAATGGAAACGTTGTCATGTTGCCGTTGGTCACCATGGAAACATTCATTATCTAACAATGACATTATTGTTCTGTTAATATAAAGGGAGGTCAGGTACTCTTTAAAGCAGCTGCTAGCTATGGGTACTTTCTACTGAAGGACACTTCAAAGCCTCTTTACTTTGACTTGAGTAAAGAAGTTTAGTCAGTACTTCTACTTTCACCAGAGTACTTTGAAACACGAGTATCTGTACTTCTACTCGAGGAAAGGAAGTGTGTACTTTAACATCTCTGGAGGTGATGCCCTAACGGTAGAAAACCAGAGGATGTAGAAATGGCTTGTTGTTGACGAGGGAAACTGGAAACCAGACTTTAGGTCAATGTGAGATTTGTAATGTTTGTTGATTTTGCCATATTGAAACAAAGAGTGGGCGACACACGTATGAGTGACTGAAAACATTTATCTATTTGACAGGAAAAGCACATCGACACACATAGACTTTGTATTGAGCCAGGGATGTTGACACTTAAAGATGTAATTGAGTGACAGACTGTATTAGTGTTTACAGAGCAAATCACTGAGTATTAACAGAAAATATACAAACATTTGTTGTTGTTTATTCTGAGGACATGTTACCTAGAAGGACATACAATGTAAGGCATCAGTTTTCACAAAGTACCTTAAAGCAGATGTGTGTCCCGGTAGTTGAGGTTAAACTGAAGAGCTTTCAACCGTAGTGCTTAGTTTGAACAGAGCTTGTACATTTCTTTTTTTAAATGAGTGAATATTCTCGTATTTTGTTTTGTCTTTCCGCTCCTCGGGTTCCCCAAAATAACCCTTTTAATCTAAGCATAGCAACAACACTGAACTCAGAGTAGTGTATTACTTAGTGTGGGGAAGTGATCTCTTTTATATCCATGTTTATATCATACATTTAAGCAGACGCTGATCCTGCAGCAGCTATTATGAAATACCTCAGAGGCCCGAGAAGTGTCCTCACATGTGTTTTTCTTAACTCTGCTGAGCTCGCAGCACGACAGCCCTCGACACGAGGAGGAGTGAATGGTTTTGCAGCTTGGTTTATAGCCGGGATATCAGTGGGGCTGCCGGGAAGAGATAGAGAAGCTCCCACCACTCCCTTCAGCACAGACACGAACCCAGAGACTGTTTCCAACACATGACTTCCATTCATTCGGCTTGTGGGGTTAGTTATCTTGAGTGTTGTGTGTAGAGGGTTAAGTGTTAGTTTCACAATGTGTGTTAATCAGAACGGCTTTATCAACAGGGAGGTTAACACAAACAAGGACTTGTACAAGGTGTTGTGGTGCATACATGAAATAAAACAAAGATTTAAAATACATAGGATCGGAGAGCAATTTGAAGACAACTATAATAACATGAAAAGAAATAGTAAAAATAGCAGTATGTACATTGCATATGGTTAATAATAATGTGTGTGTGTGTGTGTGTGTGTGTGTGTGTGTGTGTGTGTGTGTGTGTGTGTGTGTGTGTGTGTGTGTGTGTGTGTGTGTGTGTGTGTGTGTGTGTGTGTGTGTGTGTGTGTGTGTGTGGTGTGTGTGTGTGTGTGTGTGTGTGTGTGTGTGTGTGTGTGTGTGTGTGTGTGTGTAGGGTGGATCCGGTACTCGGAGCGTGTTCTGGGCAGTCTGGTGACTCCTCATATCTGCACGGCCAGGTCTCCTCAGCAGATTATGGGATGTCTGGTTAAAGACTTCTTCTCCAAACAGCAGGTGAGCTGAGAGTCGGGGGGCGGGACATCCCTAAGCTGTGGACCAATCACAACAGAGAAAAAACACAATATGTTAATAATGAATAAAACATTAAAAAGCAAACCAGTAAAACTTGGACAATGGGAAATTAACCCAAATCAAAAGCCATATTAAAAAGATAGGTTTTTAATTAGCTTTTAAACATTTAAAGCGAGTTTGCTGTTCTAAGATCCACGTTCTGGAGACTCTGGGTTTATAGAACATATTTGTGTAAACCGCTCCGTCCACCAGCTTCTTCCTCATCATATGCCTCTGATGTCGTGTGTGTCTCTGAGCAGAAGCTGAGTCCAGAGAAGGTGTTTCATGTGTTGGTGGCTCCGTGTTTCGATAAGAAGCTGGAGGCCGTGAGAGAGGAGTTCTACAACGGCCTGCTGGAGAGCCGCGACGTGGACTGCGTCCTCACCTCAGGTACACTCACCTCCATCTCCATAGCAACTAGGAAGTGTGTGTGAACGCGGTCAGCTGCGTACATGTGTTGCTGAAAAAGCTGAATATTTTAATAGTTGAATGGTGTCTGTAGCTGGAAGTAGGCTGAAGGAGTTGGATATCAAATATACGTAGTAGTAGTTGTGGTTGTAGTTGTTAGGGTTAGGGGCCCCCCCCCACCTCACAGACCTGCTGCACCACCACACCCCTTCCCCCTGCCTCCGCTCATCAGAAGCCAACCTCCTATCCATCCCCACCCGCACCAAGCACCGGACCTGGGGGGACAGAGCCTTCTCCGTCGCTGCCCCCTCCCTCTGGAACTCACTCCCCCCACCCATCAGAGACCTCACCACCTTCAAAGCACTCACAAAAACTCACCTCTTCAATCTGGCTTTTAATGTGTGCTTGTTTTTGTATTATTTGACTTTAATTTTAACTATATATTTATTTGTTGTTCCTTCCTTTTCTTTTCTTTTCACTACATCTGTAAAGCGTCTTTGAGCACCTGTAAAAGCGCTAACAAAATAAATCTATTATTATTATTATTATTATTGTTGTTGTTGTTGTAGTAGTTGTACCGGTAGTAGTAGCAGTAGTACTGTAGTTGTAGTATTAGTTATTGTTGTAGTAGTAGTTGTAGTACCGGTTGTTGTTGTAGTAGTAATAGTTGTTGTAGAAGTACCGGTAGTAGTTGTTGTGGTAGTAGTTGTAGTATTAGTTATTGTTGTAGTAGTAGTTGTAGTACCGGTTGTTGTTGTTGTAGTAGTAGTTGTTGTGGTAGTAGTTGTAGTATTAGTTATTGTGTAGTAGTAGTAGTAGTAGTACCGGTAGTAGTAGTTGTAGTATTAGTTATTGTTGTAGTCGTATTAGTAGTACCGGTAGTAGTAGTAGTTGTAGTATTAGTTATTGTTGTAGTAGTATTAGTACTACTGGTAGTAGTAGTAGTTGTAGTATTAGTATTGTTGTAGTAGTTGTAGTAGTATTAGTAGTAACCGGTACTAGTAGTCGTTGTAAAAGTGGATATAGTCGTTCACACTAACTAAACGCTTATCATTTTGAACTCGTGGTTTATGTTAAATACAGCTTTATTATATGGAGGCTTGGTGTGACTCGTGAGACCCCAGCAGCAGTGTGTATGTATTGATTTAATATTTGGTGTCCAGGGGAGATCTATCACCCTGATGGGAGCAGAGGAAGGGTGTCGGTGGAGGAGCTGGACTCACTTCCACTGGACCACGTGTGAGTACTTACACTGGTTATCATGGGTTTTACAGGAAGAGAAATCTCAATATTCTGTGCTGTTTCACTAAATCAACCACGTTAAATCTCGTAGAATATTACGAGTATTTCACCACGTCTGTTTTTAGCAGTGTGCAGTATATATATATACATGTATTATAAAATACTGTGTTTGCAGGCTGGGTGAGGCTGGAGACGCGGCGCTGCTGAGGCACGAGGGCCGAGGATCTGAAGGATTCCTGGAGCACATTTTCAAACACGCTGCGAAAGAACTGTTCGGTCTGGAGGTTCAGGAGATCACGTACAAGTCTCTGAGGTGAGGCACACTAGAGACATGTAGATCCTTAGTTAGGGAGGAAGAGCACCAAGAAGTAGCCTTATATATCAGGATGTGCCAGTGTTTGAGTCTCTAGTCAGGGAAGACCATCCAGTGCGTCAACTACACAGCAGTCTGAGACTCTTCTCTTCCTCGTTGGTCTTCCAGGAACAGGGACTTCCAGGAGGTGACTCTGGAGCGCGACGGGGAAACTTTGCTGCAGTTTGCGGCGGTTTACGGCTTCAGGAACATCCAGACTCTGGTTCACCGCATGAGGAAGGGCCGCGTTCCCTACCAGCTGGTGGAGGTGCTGTCCTGCCCCAGAGGTAACCACACAACCACATACAGGACTTTAGAATTAAAGGGTTATCTCGCCAGATCGAGCCTCAAAAACTACCTTTAAGGGTCTAGAAAATACTGGTGTCCTTCAGATTAAAGCACATATATACAGCACTTCATGTTTTTTAAGTAAAAAGCTAATGTTGGGCTATAAAGGAACTACAAGCACGGTCACATGACTTCACGTCACCACCGCTAAGCTAAAGGAGGCTAATGTTGGGCTATAAAGGAACTACAGCACGGTCACATGACTTCACGTCACCACCGCTAAGCTAAAGGTGGCTAATGTTGGGCTATAAAGGAACTACAGCACGGTCACATGACTTCACGTCACCACCGCTAAGCTAAAGGAGGCTAATGTTGGGCTATGAAGGAACTACAGCACGGTCACATGACTTCACGTCACCACCACTAAGCTAAAGGTGGCTAATGTTGGGCTATAAAGGAACTACAAGCACGGTCACATGACTTCACGTCACCACCGCTAAGCTAAAGGTGTCTAATGTTGGGCTATAAAGGAACTACAGCACGTCACATGACTTCACGTCACCACCCGCTAAGCTAAAGGAGGCTAATGTTGGGCTATAAAGGAACTACAGCACGGTCACATGACTTCACGTGACCACCGCTAAGCTAAAGGTGGCTAATGTTGGGCTATAAAGGAACTACAGCACGGTCACATGACTTCACGTCACCACCGCTAAGCTAAAGGAGGCTAATGTTGGGCTATGAAGGAACTACAGCACGGTCACATGACTTCACGTCACCACCGCTAAGCTAAAGGTGGCTAATGTTGGGCTATAAAGGAACTACAGCACGGTCACATGACTTCACGTCACCACCGCTAAGCTAAAGGAGGCTAATGTTGGGCTATGAAGGAACTACAGCACGGTCACATGACTTCACGTCACCACCACTAAGCTAAAGGTGGCTAATGTTGGGCTATAAAGGAACTACAAGCACGGTCACATGACTTCACGTCACCACCGCTAAGCTAAAGGTGTCTAATGTTGGGCTATAAAGGAACTACAGCAGGGTCACATGACTTCACGTCACCACCGCTAAGCTAAAGGAGGCTAATGTTGGGCTATAAAGGAACTACAAGCACGGTCACATGACTTCACGTGACCACCGCTAAGCTAAAGGTGGCTAATGTTGGGCTATAAAGGAACTACAGCACGGTCACATGACTTCACGTCACCACCGCTAAGCTAAAGGAGGCTAATGTTGGGCTATGAAGGAACTACAGCACGGTCACATGACTTCACGTCACCACCGCTAAGCTAAAGGTGTCTAATGTTGGGCTATAAAGGAACTACAGCACGGTCACATGACTTCACGTCACCACCACTAAGCTAAAGGTGGCTAATGTTGGGCTATAAAGGAACTACAGCACGGTCACATGACTTCACGTCACCACCGCTAAGCTAAAGGTGTCTAATGTTGGGCTATAAAGGAACTACAGCACGGTCACATGACTTCACGTCACCACCGCTAAGCTAAAGGAGGCTAATGTTGGGCTATAAAGGAACTACAGCACGGTCACATGACTTCACGTCACCACCGCTAAGCTAAAGGCGGCTAATGATGAGGTTTAGTCGTCTTATTTAGACACTTGTTAGAAACTTTCTTCTGAAAAATGTCAAACTGTGTTTTTAAAGCATCTTTTTATGTACATTTAAACACACAAACAAACACTAAATCACCCCCTCTTTTGCTGCAGGGTGTCTGAGCGGCCGGGGTCAGGCTGAGAGTGATGGGGGGGGCCGTGTGGATAAAGCTCTGGTGCAGCAGATGGAGGACGCCTACAGCAGCCTGCCGGTCCGCCTGCCCGAGCTGAACCCTGTCCTGCAGACTCTGTACCGGGACTGGCTGCAGGGCCACGACTCGACACACACACACACACTGCTTCACACACACTACAGCAGCCAGACACACACACAACCCCCACACATGCAGTGGTGAGGAGGAAGATGGACCATGTTATCATGAAGAACAGTGTCGGAGCAGGAAGCAGTTCCTCCGTTAGGACACTAGGGGGAGACGTCTGTGTTTAAAAAAAACAGGGAGGATTGAACTGTGCCAAAACCTGAGGAGGAACGAGGGTCCGGAGAACCAGAAAATACTCTCAGAGAAGATCAATGAGGTGCAGGAGGGAAGAGGGGGAACATTTACAGAGCAATAAACAGCTGAGGCGTTTAGGGCCGGACGATATGGATCACAGCTGAACAATTAGTTGGCCTTTAACGGAAAATGCAATTCGGACTAGTTTCATATCCACCTTTCAGGATGCACAATGTTTGTTAAAGGCAAAATATGGGTACAATGTAATTGAAGTATTGTGGGGCTGCACCATGATACATTTAATATACTTTCCAACCTCAAAAATGACCTCTCCGCAATTGCAGTATCAGTCAAATCGTGCGGCTTTAACATTTATTATTATATCAAATATCACTATTCTTTTTGACCAAATAGCGAGAGACAGCAAGCGCATTTCGTGGCATCTGCAGGCAGTGGCAAGTCCTTCCGGCATATGCCACAGGTGCCACAACTTGCCGAGGCATCTGCCGCTGCTCAACGGGAGTTGCCACAAGATGCCAGAGTAAGAGAACGTTTACGGTAGCTGCCACTCGCCTTCCGTGGCAAACGCTGCTATTTAAACCCGTATTTATCGTGTAAAATGTCGCTGTTTAGGCTTGACTTTATCGAACTGATCTGTACACAGGACTGATGTCGATCTCTATTTTTCAAAAAGATTATACATTATCATTTCTATTCAATTTGACTTGGAGCATGGTTTGCTAAAATAAACAAACGTGCTATATCTATGATGAAATATTGGCGAGTGAGGGTTGCAACGCCCTTGGCAATTGTCGCTTCTTGAGGGGAGTTTCCACTGCTTGCTACGATAAACCAGGTGTAGCCTATGACTAGTAAAGACAAATAATTAACAAATACATATCTGTATTGACACAGCAACTTGTACACTGGTGTTATTAGACTTGGCTACAGACTTAGGGCAGTTGCCACTGCTAGTGAGATGCTAAGGTTTACTTTATACATTAGGCAAAGGACTTATATTTGCCCCATGCCTCCAGCAGCAGCAGGCCATTCACTTTGATTTGATCCAGTTATGAAATGTCATCATTTCTACAATAAAGAAATGCTATAAACGTTATCTTATCGAACCATCTCCGTTTCTAACTTTCAATATATTTAAAAAGAGATCTCTCTCTCATCTGCGTGCGGGGGCGGGGCCTCACAGACACGCTGCTGCGCTGTGCACACTCTTATTATACATCCATGTGTGCACACAGTTCTGCCGGTAATGAATATTAGGATACATTTTGTGAGGAAACTTTTCCACCAATAATTCCAATAAGTATTCCAAAATGTCTTCACTTCAGGTTTACGAAAGTAACTGTATTCGGATTAGTTGTTTTTCAAATGTAACGCGAGCTGAATACAGTTAGGGCCCCTACACACGGCGGCGTGCGTTGCCGCTTGGCGGTGGGCGTGTCTTGAGCTTGGGGAATCAACGCGAGCAACACGACCAACAACCAATCACATGAATGTCCCGCCCCGGACATACAAAGCAAAGCATCCATGCTACATCCATGCTGGCTAAATATACTGTCTATGCTTGCTAGCTGTCCATTCAAACGAAATACACTGGATATAAACTCCCCAAACAGGCGAAAACCTACCAGTTTCCCCCACTGTCTCTGCCCCCTCCCCCCATGCCTGGCTCCTCCGGTTTGTGTCCCTGTATGTAAAGAGGGACTGGTCATAGAGTACCGGGTGATTCCCTACCGCCATGATCATTTTCTCCTCCATCTTTTGACATATGGGAAATAACTGCGGTCTGGCTCTCCCAACATACACCCGGTTTGATTGGCTAGTGCTTGTACTGTCAGATTTACATACGAGGGATTTGATTGGCTGACGCCTCCGTCGAGGCGGCAAAAGTAGAACATTGCTCTACTTTTGCAGCGAGCACCTCGAGAGAAGCTACGCTTTGCTCCCACAATGCAGTTCGGTGAATCGTGACGTCACCCCATTCAAAGTGAATGGGCAGAAGCGCTGAACCGGCAACGCACGCCGCCGTGTGTAGGGGCCGTTAGGCTACTTGGTTTTTGTATTCTGATTACGTAACGCCGTTACATGTATTCCGTTACAACCCAACCTGTGTACAGACCATCAGTCCTGTGTACAGATCAGTTCGATAAAGTCGTGCCAAAACAGCGACATTTTACACGATAAATACGGTTTAAATAGCAGCATTTTCCACGGAAGGCGAGTGGCAGCTACCGTAAAGCTTCTCTCTGGCATCTTGTGGCAACTCCCGTTGAGCAGCGGCAGATGCCTCGGCAAATTGTGGCACCTGTGGCATATGCCGGAAGGACTTGCCACAGCTACCACAGAGTAGCGTCCTCTGTGGCATATACCGGAAGGACTTGCCACTGCCTGCAGATGCCACGAAATGAGCCAGGCCCTACTGCAAATAGCTCGATGCCAGAATATAAAAATGTTTACACAATTAGATTAAAGCAAAAACATCAATCATGTGGATAAAATGACTTTAAAGACAATAAACGACTGTAAAGTAAACAAGAGACGTGTTATTTTAAATGACAGAATATGGATCTATATTGCCCGGCCCACAAAGGATGGATGCTGAATGTTCATTTTTGAGTATTTCACATCCAAGTATTGCGGTGTAAATCATGTTGCTGCTCCTCGCTGAAAGATAATAACTATGCAACAGAGTGATGCTCATCTCAGCGTCTCTCAGACATCCGTCCAGACAGAATAAGAGGCGTTATAGTTGTTGTGAAATGGACTCCATTCTCATTTTCATTCCACAAACGGGTGTTTTTTTAAGTTATTTGTTTCTGTGTTTTTGTCCTTTTTTGTTTTACAGAGATCAAACGTGTAACGCACTAAAGTGTTCTGACAAACCAAGAGTCTGTGGATCCTTCTTACGTGTGTGCTGCTGTTTACTTATGAAAGTCCCTAACGTCTTGAAATCCAGCTCTGTAGATCCTCGTTCTTCTTTAATGCTGTGAATGCCACAAAAGAAATTCCAGTGTATTTGAAAAGTGTTTTATATATATCTGAAAACTGTCTACAAGGCTCACAACGGTAAGAAATCAGTGAGTAAAATGTTATTTTTCTGTCTTAAATAAACCTTCGATGGTGCTTCAAGGGTTAAGTATGTAAAGTGCTGAATCCATCAATCAATTCATTCATGAAAAATATACTTTAATCAACAGTTTTTAAAATAAAATTGTAAAAAAACGACCAGCTTTTTGGGGTTTTCTGAAAAGATGGTTATTTGTGGGGTGTTTGGTGTCGAGCCGGTGACCGGAAGCTATTAGCTTACAGTATGAGTCCTACATTAAAGCACCGTATTGTCATTATTCAAGCGAAACAGGCTCGAAGGTTGCATGGCGAGAAAAGTTCACAGAAAAGGCAACACGTGGTGCTTCCCTGCACGTGAGTCCATGAGCTTAGCATGATCACTACTGCACTTTGTTGTCATGACAACATTGCCGTTTTGTAAACATCAGATGGTGCCAAGTTGTACCATGTCACACCTCAAAGCGTCTCAGGAGAAAGTGAATACGCCTGAAAAGATATGAGATATAAGGAGTAGAGAAATTCAGGGTTGCCAACTCTCACGCATCTGGCGTGTGACACACGCTTTCACTCTCAACCTCACGCTCTCACGCTGCCCAAACTATTCTCACGCCAAAACAAGAATACCGAAGACTAGAAACGGTTATGAAAACTTGTGTCACGTAGTGATCGTCTTCTCAATAGAACATCTTTGATAATGTCTTCTGGCCAATCAGAATCAAGATAACGGCGTGGTGTTGTTGCAGGAAGTCCCGACGGAGAATACTTTTGCTGTAGTACATCTCTATATACATCGATACAACATTATAAGACCCCACGGTTTGATGATTGATAGGTGTGTGGGCTGTCTTTCATGTTGACACACAGAACAATGGGGGCTATCCACCCTTATCCACGATGTAAAGTAACTCACAGCCTCTTCCCTCTTCTCTCTGTGAGGAGCAGCAGGTTCAGCTTTCAGAACAAAGTAACACAAAACTAAAATGGCATTCATTTGTTTAAATATGTCGTGTAGTAATAGATGTATTTATGTTTCTTCTCAAGAGAGTACCAGAATGTGTGTTTTATTAGTATTTAAACAAATCTCCTGGGGGAGAATCCCCCAGACCCCCCTGCAGGGGTTGGGCTTTCAGCATGTCTCCTCTTTCACCTGTGGGGAAGCTGCAGGATTGGCTCCAGGTCGCCATTTTATTTACTACAAGACAAATGTGCCTTTTTGTTTCATACAGTTCAATTTGGATGAGACAGGGAAATAATCTAAACCTCACGCGTGGCGTTTCACTGTCGAGGGGTAGCGTGTATGTAATCACATTGCAAATACTGACTTGAGCCCCACCACTGTATGAGTTAGCCCTACCATAGATTACCCAACACAAATACTCCGGAGCTGCCACTGCCGGACCCGTATTGCGCATGCGCAGATCTAAGATCCAGTAGAAATGATCAAAAGTAAAAGTCTGCTGCTTATTGTTCTACGAGGCCAACATAGAGTCTATGAGAGTGAGAGTGAGAGTGTGTTAATTAATATGTTTGGCAGTTTGTAGTAAGTCTGTAGATGTGTTTGTGTGTGTGTGTGTGTGTGTGTGTGTGTGTTTCATGTATAGGCCTCTCACGATAATTAATTTTGTTGGATAGATTTTCCCGGAAATTATTGCAATAAACAATAATATTGTCGGCACCGTGGTATGACCATTTTAGACCACTGACATAATGATAATATATAATAATAATTCAAGTACATTCTTTCAAACTGCTAGGCACATCCTCATGGAAATGTATCGAGTTCATTTTTATTTATCGTACGATAAGTTAATTAATTGTTTATCGTGCAATAAAACAGTGGAAACAAACATGTGTTTGACTTTCATTAGTGAATGAAACGTTGTGCCCTTTATAGTCTGTGTCCAATATTGTGTATTTGTATATATTCTATATATATTCTATATATATGCTAAGGTCCCGCTACTGACACAATAGCAGTCATTTCGTGTGCATATGTGTAATCAAACCCATGATACCAAAATCTCACTCCAGCCAGGTACTCAAAGTTGGCAACCCTGTACAGATACAAAGCGAATCATCAGCAGCGAAAGTCTGCGGGAAAAGAGAGATGTCAACACCTGCTGATCCACGGTGTTGAATCATGTTTGATTACACAAGTGAAAGGTATCTGTTTACACCTTGAAGCTGGCAGCTAGCCAACACACACAGTTGTTGTTGTTGTTGGTTATCTACCAGCTAGCCAGCACACACAGTTGTTGGTCAGCTGCCAGCTAGCCAGCAACTGTGTTGCGTGTCTTATCTTGAGATGTCTTTCTGTGAAACTGAAACTGTTCATCAGATCAATATAATCTACTCAGTACTCAGGTCTTGTACTTGAGTAAAAGTAAAAGTACTCAGATCTTGTAGTTGAGTAAAAGTAGAAGTACTCAGATCATGTACTTGAGTAAAAGTAGAAGTACTCAGATCTTGTATTTGAGTAGAAGTACTCAGATCTTGTAGTTGAGTAAAAGTAGAAGTACTCAGGTCTGTACTTAAGTAAAAGTAGAAGTACTTGGATCTTATTCTTGAGTAAAAGTAGAAGTACTCAGATCTTGTACTTGAGTAAAAGTAGAAGTACTCAGATCATGTATTTGAGTAAAAGTAGAAGTACTCAGATCTTGTAGTTGAGTAAAAGTAGAAGTACTCAGGTCTGTACTTGAGTAAAAGTAGAAGTACTCAGATCTTGTACTGAGTAAAAGTAGAAGTACTCCGATCTTGTGCTTGAGTAAAAGTAGAAGTACTCAGATCTTGTACTTGAGTGAAAGTAGAAGTACTCATATCTTGTACTGAGTAAAAGTAGAAGTACTCCGATCTTGTGCTTGAGTAAAAGTAGAAGTACTCAGATCTTGTAGTTGAGTAAAAGTAGAAGTACCAGAGTGTAGGAATACTCTGTTACAGTAAAAGTCCTGCATTCAAAATGTTCCTCAAGTGAAAGTAGAAAGTATTCTCATCTAAATATAGTGAAAGACAGTGAAAGTAGTCGTTGTGCAGATTGGTCCATTTCAGAATAATATATATATGTGTTTTATAATGATTGATCATGAAAGTGTTCTCAAAGCTGGTGGAGGTGCAGCTAGTCTGAAGTACTTTGTAGACTGCAGGGTAGCTGGTGAAGGTGCAGCTAGTCTGAAGTACTTTGTAGACTGCAGGGTAGCTGGTGAAGGTGCAGCTAGTCTGAAGTACTTTGTAGACTGCAGGGTAGCTGGTGAAGGTGCAGCTAGTCTGAAGTACTTTGTAGACTGCAGGGTAGCTGGTGAAGGTGCAGCTAGTCTGAAGTACTTTGTAGACTGCAGGGTAGCTGGTGAAGGTGCAGCTAGTCTGAAGTACTTTGTAGACTGCAGGGTAGCTGGTGGATTTACTCCAGGTGGAACTAAAGTCTGATTCAACACTTGGTTAGATTTCACATCATTCATCCAGATCTGTGAAGTAACTAAAGGTATTAAATACATGTAGTGGAGGAGAAGTACACCATGTACCTCTGAACTGTAGTGGAGTAGAAGTACACAGTAGCATACATGGAAATACTCAAGTACAAGTACTTCTAAATTGCACTTAAACTAGTACTTGGGTTAATCTATTTAGGTACTTTCCACCTCTGGAAATAAGTAATAGTTTCCAACAATATGTAGTTATTTCTTTTGTAGAGCAGAAGTGGATTGAAACAAAGAGACTTGGAAGTGAACCAATGACTCCAACGTCCACATTCCTCTGGAAAACATCCATGAGCTCACGTGGATCATTCCTGATGATGAAACGTACACTAAACAACGTTTCAGAACGTAAATAATTAACATGTGTCTGAATGTCAGCTGGGGGAGTTTCAGGGTGATACCTCTTCATCGTTAAATAAAGCATCCATATGTTTGTGCGTGTTGTTTCCTGGTCTCTAATCTCGTCGTCTCCTTCAGGCATTGTTTAGATTTCACAACGGATGGTTTTCCCCTCGGAGCAGCGTGGGCAGAAAGCGCTTCAACTTCCTCTTTTCATTGAGTGTTGCATAAATACATCGCTTCACTTCATCACAGCAGGTGCTCCGTGAGAAAGCAGCTGTTCTTCAGGTGAGTGCCTCTCTGAATACGTGTGTGTGTGTGTGTGTGTGTGTGTGTGTGTGTGTGTGTGTGTGTGTGTGTGTGTGTGTGTGTGTGTGTGTGTGTGTGTGTGTGTGTGTGTGTGTGTGTGTGTGTGTGTGTGTGTGTGTGTGTGTGTGTGTGTGTGTGTGTGTGTATGTGTGTTTAGCAGGATAGGGCTTTATGTATTGCGCAATCAGATCAAAATAGGTACGTTTGTTCATTCAAGAGATTTCAATTGAAAGCGAGCCATAAAATCACACAATAAATATGTGTATTGAGAAGATGCAATCGGTGTAGTTGTGGAAGACGTATCTTTGCAGTAAAAGTACGAGACATGTTTAAGTAGCAAGAACTGAATTTCACAATTCAATGTTTATTGTCGGTGTTGTTTCAGCGCTTAGGATGAAACTACCAGCTTCACTCTGATTAGTCTGCAAAGGTTTTTGTTTGATGCATATATTATATAATTCAAAGCATACACAGATAGTTGTGAAGCTGTGTACAGAGGGTGTCTTATGTATACACTTCTTATGACTGAAATCATGAAGAAAATACACATTTTATGGCAGTATTGTCTTATTTCTGAAGTTATACAAAGAGATATCTAAAAACCGCTCGGTAACAAACGTTGACTTTAAGAAGACAACAAAATGAAACATATACTTTGAACCTGGCTTTGTCCAACGTTCACTTTCTGTTTCCGTAACTGTTATAATAAATACATTATTACCGTAATTATAGCATTAGCCTTCTAATAATGAATGAAAGTGAATCATCATTGCTGGATTTGCTAACAGTAAGAGTTCAATTAACTGTCCCCTAACCCTTCACTGAGGACGTGATGCATGAACGTTTTGCAAGGTTGTGCAAACAGCTGTGAGTTCATCTGCTGAGGGTTCTGCTGTTTGTTCACATTAAATCTGCTCCTGGTAATAACAGAATATGAGATAAAGAGAAACACTATCAGGTTTCAGATATATAGGTCACACTTAATCAAATCACCACCCGATGTTTATTCAAACTTTTACTGATAATAATAATAATAATTAAAGCTGCAAGCAGCGTTGAGCGGGTCTTCGACGCTCCGCAGGCTGTTGCCCGCACGTCGACGTGTGTGTCTAGGTGTCTCGAGGACTAGGCCGTTGGCAAACGTGGGAAGTTTCAGGCCGATCGGACAAGTTACATGGGAGTTACAGCAGTAACACAAACATTGTGTTTGATGGCGAGGGATCTGTCGCCATGGCAACGGCATTTGATGACACCCCATAATATGCTTAGATTTGTTGAGGGCCGCATCTTTATCAAACCTGTGAAGTTTGGTGCCGTTTGGAGCATGTTAACTGGAGTTATGAGAAAACGGTGTTTCACGGCGACCATTTTGTTACTATAGCAACGACATTTGAAGAAATCTCAAAACTGACACATATATGTCTCGAGGGCTTGACGGTTAGCACACATGTAACATTTGAACACTTTTTCACCATTTACACAGGAGTTATAGCAATATCGTGCTTAACAGCGAGGGGTGTGTTGCCATGGCAACAGCTTTTGGGGGAAACTCAGTATTTTCATATTGAGGTGTTGAGGGCCGGACCATTAGCCATCATCTGAAGTCTGGTGCCGTTTGCATGTTTTTCCATTGAGTTAGGACAACACCATGTTTCATGGCGAGGGATCTGTCGCCATGGAAACGGCATATGATGACATCCCATAATTGACATTGAGCTGTTGAGGGCCGGACCATTAATGATAGTCTGAAGTCTGGCGCCGTTTGGACGATTTTCCATTGAATTACGACAACACCGTATTTCATGGCGAGGGATCTGTCGCCATGGCAACGGCATATGATGACATCACTAAACAGTAGAACAGGGGGGTCGTTAAAGTATAAAAGGGCCTCTTTAACGTCTGCTGCTTTCTCTCCTCAGGTTTCTGCAGACTCCAGATCCTCCAGGATGACCTTCACGCTGACCTTCACGCTGACCTTCACGTGGCTGTGTTTGCTCTTTGCTGCTCCTCTGCGGCTGAGCGCTGCCTCCTCAGAATATGGTATTTTATAACCGAATAACCGTTTGCTTTGTCCTTATACCTTTTACAAATATACATCATTTACCTCTGTTATGTATTTATCTGTTTATTTATGTTTGTTTTTTTTCATAACAAATGTATTTCTTTAAGAAGAAAAGAGAAAAGGATATGTTACTAATTTAGTTTTTGGCAAAGAGGTGGGATTAAAGAGTGTAAACTTCTTCCCACCCCTTTCAGATGTGTAATTAAGTAGATTATTTGTTTATACATAATTTAGAATCAGTAATATGTTTGTTTATCAATTTGATACTGATTCATTTTGTCAAGTAATGTATTGTATAATAATTCTCATGTTCAATTTGTGTATTATTGTTTTACACCTTCGAAATAAAGCTGATCAAATCAACAAATAAACTTACACGCCTTCTTCCTTCTCGCCCGGTAGTGTCGGTGAAGTGCAACGACACAGAGGCCGTGTCGGGACAAGACGTGACCATACACTGCACATACACCCTGCCACAGAACTGCACGTTTCTTCGGTCTCTGTGGAATGACACGCTTGGAAACATAGAGTGTAACCATGACTCCGGGAAACACACCTGTGAGGGGGCTCGTGCGAGTCACCTGTCCTTGACCATCTCGGAGGTCAGGAAGGAGAAGAATTACACCGTCAACATCCTTACTAACTGTGGGACGGCCAAATCGCCTCACATCAAAGTACAGATAATAAGTCCTGATCCCGTTCGCTCCATTAGTCCGACTCCTGGTAAGTGTGTTGCATTCTGGGACACGGCGGCCATCTTTGAAGGATAGCGTCTGGATGCGGGGTGGGGAACACATGCTGCAGTTCCTGCGTGGCTGTGTCTTTAGTTGAGAGCCCAGTGGCGATCTGTTCATCTGTCATACTGATCAGACAGTTATTAGCATCTGGTTAGCTCGCTATGCTAACGAATATAAGAAGCTTTTTCTCCAACCAGTGAGGGAAAGGCACATCTTTATATGATCATTATAGTTATACAAAAATAAGAGAATAAAGTAAACAGGTATAAAATACTATATGACGGTAAAAAGAAATTGTTATTAATAAACAAGAATAGAGTTTGAAAGGGAAGTGATTTGTAAAATATCCATAAAGAAAAAGAAAATCTGCTTCCAGTTCTGTTTCATCTGGGTGCTGAGAGATGTATCCATAGCTCTACTAATGTTGCTCTCACAACATTTAAAAAACAAATCTTCCCGGGGGAGCATGCCCCCGGACCCCCCTAGAGGAGGTTAGGTCCCCCCCTTAAATCAGGTTCACATGGATAGGAAACTAAATACATTTGCACACATCTTGTGTCCATATCGTTCTGTTTTGGTGGTCATGCCACAACCGTGCAGTGCATGCATACGTGAGTCATGGTAAAATATCTGGACTAAGAGGTTGCTTTCTCTTTGCACAGCCTGAAAGAAAGGCCAAATGAATGGGCTGTGATTTTAGTATTTTAAGCAGAGGTCAATAATTTGAAATGGCCCTTGAGAGGAGAAAGGTTCCCCACCCCTTTAGATCAGGGTGTCAAAGCTCTTTTCACTGATGGCCAAATACAGGTAAAGATATATGAAGGGCTGCTCCCCTCAATAGAGGTATATGTATTGCCTCATAAGTTAAGATATAAGTTCGCTAAATTAATCAAATGTAGGTCAATTTGCTATAGAGCTGACATCACAGCTCTCCAGAGGGTTTCTTTTTTCTTGTTATACCAACCCAGTCTCACGGCATTTCGTGTTATAGTCACGAAATGTATTTAATCTATTGATTCGTGTTCACCAACACGATTTTCCCATTTATTTTTCCCGTGTCAGACAGAACGATTTTAAAAGCAATGTATTTCTATTGGCAGTATGTTTCGTGCCTGCACCCCGTCTTTTTGCCGTCCGCGAGGAAAACAAATAAATGGCTCAGAGCCTCAGAATACTGAAATCTGTATTTTGTTTTGTTGGGAAATCGTGTTGGTGAACACAAACCAATAGATGAATTTCGTGACTATAACACGAAATGCTTGAAACTGTGATATATCGTATACAAACAGTGTTAGCTGCTTATCCCTTAAAAACAGAAGCCTCAGATATCTTATGATAAGGGGAAATATGAAGGGTCTAGTTCAAGCTTGTTATGCAAATAAGTAATCTGGATTTATTTTAATCGACAAAGATTTGTTTTAAAATGTGTTCAAGTTTAATTGACTGAATATATTTGAAAATGAGGCGTATTAACACATGAATACTACTGTGTAATATAGATTTACATATGTATTCAGGAAGTATAATTTAAGACAAGCACAAGTTTCATATTTTCATTTTCCATTATAGTTTTAGAATTTGCTGCGGGCCATTTCAAAATGAACCACTGGCCGCAGTGTGGACGCCCCTGGTCGATAGCAAGAGCTTTACTGCGACAGGTCTGAAACCAATCCCTCCGTATTGGTTTGTGTCAATTTAGCAATTAACAATAAACATTCAGGCGTATCGTGCTGCTACGTTTCCCACGTTACCCCTCCATGTTGGATAATAATAAATTGTTATTCCATGGTCATTTTTTACAAGTCTTTTTATTTCATTATAGTGTCCAGTAATCGATGCCATTTCATTTATATTGTAATATCACAGTACCACAGTACACTCACTACACTCCCCCCTCCCTCCCTCCACCCGCAAAAAAATGCTTATCAATATAACTTAAACAACAGAGCCATGAAAATAAACATAAAACGGAAATAAATAAACTCACATCAAAGTAAAACAAACAAATAATTATACAATACAGCGACAATATAGACAATGACAACACAACTAGTATTTCCGGCCGTCAGGAAAAATTGGATGGTAATTTTTTGATGGCTTATTGGTCCTGGAATTGGCTGTTAGATCTTCGCAATGAATCATGTTCAAAAAGTTAAAGTTGGGTTTATGCACCTCTTAACTCAACAGGTTGGTCAATGGGTTGCGGACGATGGTATCCTTCAAAGATGGCCGACTTGTGTCCTCACATTCCCATTTCCTATTGGCTTTTAGCAAATGTGCGTAAAGCGTGCATCATTATTATCCATCTAAAGTTAAAATACATTGGATTAGTCCACATTTTAATCTCGATGTTTATTTTTCAGGTCCAATCGAGACGACCAAAACTCATGTTCCGGTCCTCTTGGGGATTTTCGTCCCTGTGATAGCATTGGTGCTTTTCGGTGCCCTGTTTGGAAAGAAAATTATTAATCGTATCAACAAGGCAACGCCACAAGAAAACGATCCTGACATGGAGCGTGCAGTCCTGCATGACAATAAACAATAAAGAGCTGCAAGAATTAGTCCTGAAACCCGGGAATGAGTCAGCATTTTTGCGCTTCCTGTTCCCATGTGTTTTTGGTTGCAAAAACAAAGGTCTGTGGTTAACCCAGCAAGAAGAGATTGTTGTTCTACGACATAACATATGTCATTAAATACCCATATGGGAAATTTAGAAAAAACGGCGGTCTAAATAAGTGTCTAAATAAAGCGTCTTTGAGCATTAGGAAAAGCACAATAAAAATCCCATGTATTATTAAATACATAGCCGCCTTTAGCTTAGCGGTGGTGATGTGAAGTCATGTGACCGTGCTGTAGTTCCTTTGTAGCGCAACATTAGCCACCTTTAGCTTAGCGGTGGTGACGTGAAGTCATGTGACCGTGCTGTAGTTCCTTTGTAGCGCAACATTAGCCACCTTTAGCTTAGCGGTGGAGATGTGAAGTCATGTGACCGTGCTGTAGTTCCTTTATAGCCCAACATTAGCCGCCTTTAGCTTAGCGGTGGAGATGTGAAGTCATGTGACCGTGCAGTAGTTCCTTTATAGCCCAACATTAGCCACCTTTAGCTTAGCGGTGGTAACGTGAAGTCATGTGACCGTGCTGTAGTTCCTTTATAGCCCAACATTAGCCTCCTTTAGCTTAGCGGTGGTGACGTGAAGTCATGTGACCGTGCTGTGGTTCCTTTATAGCCCAACATTAGCCACCTTTAGCTTAGCGGTGGTGACGTGAAGTCATGTGACCGTGCTGTAGTTCCTTTATAGCCCAACATTAGCCTCCTTTAGCTTAGCGGTGGTGACGTGAAGTCATGTGACCGTGCTGTAGTTCCTTTATAGCCCAACATTAGCCTCCTTTAGCTTAGCGGTGGGTGGTGAATACAGAAGAAAATGTATTTAACCATGTGTATATATGTAAAATATATATGTTTGGGGTTATATCTGTACATATTATACACAAGAGTTGGACATTAAGATGCCTTTAGATTTTCTGGAGCTTGAACCCACTTTACAAAATAGCACTACAAAGCCACTTAATCAACTCTGCAATAAAAACAAACCAAGTAAGAATGTGTTTTATACTGTGCAATATATTTTTTTTACTGTGAAAGCTAAATAAGCCTTTGTACATGTGACATGTGGTGTTGTAAAATAAAGTTGTTGTCGATAAGCAGTTTAACTTCTTTAATTTAATGCAGCCCACACACACACACACACACACACACACACACACACACACAGATGATAAAGACATGCGTCACACTTCCTCTGTACATTTAACATGTGGTGTTGTCAATAACGTTGTTGTCGATAAGCAGTTTCCTCTTCTTTGATTTAATGCAGCCCACACACACACACACACACACACACACACACACACACACACACACACACACACACACGCACACACACACGCACAGATGATACAGACACACCATCACACTTCCTCTGTCAGTGTGTGTTCGGCCTGAGAGGATGGAGGCCCTCGGGTGGAGCTGTGTGTTGGGGATCCTCTGCCTGCCTGCTGAGGTCCTACTGCACACTTGGACAGGTACGTGTGTGTGTGTGTGTGTGTGTGTGTGTGTGTGTGTGAGAAAAATGTGGAATTCTGTTTTTTTTTGTTTAACATCCACACTGATGAAGACGAGTCACGTCTTCCTGTTCGTTTCCTGTTTTCAAACCTCTGAGCAAAAGCATCTCTTTCTATTCTCTAAAACTAACATTCAATTTAAAAATGATGATATTTGTTCCTCTTTTTATAGTAAAATGGACTGAATGTTTTAAATAAACCCAGTGTTTCTGTAGAAAAATATCCCCTGTGTTCGACATGTACTCATTTTACCCTGATACCGTATACAGGTAAATATTGTATTTAAAGGTAATACAACTGTTGTACAACGATTTACTATAGAGAATTAATATATATAATGCTATAAGTCTAATACATCCTAAAAATGTTATTATATTTATTTTTAATATCAAATAATATATGTCATTTTTAAATATGTATTATGTATATTATTATCTATTTTTTAATGTTTTGTTTATATACATTTTTAGTTTGCATTCCTCAAAATGAAAACAACATATATATTTGGTGAACTAAGCAATGATACATTTTCATTTAATTTGAATTCATACATATACTGGCTTAGCGGTGGTGACGTGAAGTCGTGTGACCGTGCTTTAGTTCCTTTATAGCCCAGCCTTATGAAATAAATGTAAAGCAGCAAAAGATCAGTCAGTGTGTTCGTCCTGCAGTGAAGTACAGCAGCAGCAGCAGCAGCAGCAGCAGCAGCAGCTGCAGCAGCAGCAGCAGCAGCAGCAGCAGCAGCAGCAGCAGCAGCAGCAAGCAGCAGGAAGTGAAAACACCCACAGAAACAGAGTTCATGCACTTCTTTAAAAACATCCTTGACTTAAAGACAACACTGAACATTTGAACACCTCGGTTAACATATATAACTGTGCATTGAGACACTCAGACTGCAGGAAGTGGAGAACAGTCATAAGGCTAAGCAGTGGGAGGTTGTGAGAAGATTAATGAGGCAAACATATATATCCATTCTGCAGCTTAACCTTTTAGTCATTTAAAAAAATACATATATTTTAGTATATCCTGCAGCTACCTCTAAAAGAGCTGAGGGGAGTCTGCGGACGGTTGCAACACTTTCTGCAAGTTGATATTCGGTCCAGACCAACACCATTTGCATATATTAAACCTACATATATCTGCTAGTTATCCATGTTATTTAAAGATGATAAGGCATGACATCATATATATTTTAAAGGAATACAACTAGATGTTTAATTTCACTAATTATAAATCAGTGTCATCACATCAGCATGCTTCTGATTGGAAAAATCAGACCGTCTTCAGTCTCACCGGCTGTTGCTTTGACTTATTATTCATACAGGTAGGACGAACAACTTGAACTTAGACCGTTTGTTTTATATCTGCGGCTCAGAGGATTGCAGAACAGCCAGAAAATCTTGCTGCACGTGTTGACTGATAGCATATAGAAGATCACTTCCTGGAGTTTTTGACAGATTGCATTCTCACTTCCACGCTGTGCCGACAGCACCTTGTTTGGTTTGGCACCTGATAGAAACATGGGTGTGTGTGTGTGGTAAATCTGACAGATTGAGATGTGTCTCATTAGCTTACTTGTTGTTCGACTAGTTTAAACTGTGGGCACCTTTTATATCAGCAGGAGAGGACTCTTTAAAGTAGAGACACTACATGCTGATATACACCTGAACATCAGCAGGAGAGGACTCTTTAAAGTAGAGACACTACACACTGATATACACCTGGACATCAGCAGGAGAGGACTCTTTAAAGTAGAGACACTACATACTGATATACACCTGAACATCAGCAGGAGAGGACTCTTTAAAGTAGAGACACTACATACTGATATACACCTGAACATCAGCAGGAGAGGACTCTTTAAAGTAGAGACACTACACACTGATATACACCTGAACATCAGCAGGAGAGTACTCTTTAAAGTAGAGACACTACTGATATACACCTGAACATCAGCAGGAGAGGACTCTTTAAAGTAGAGACACTACATACTGATATACACCTGAACATCAGCAGGAGAGGACTCTTTAAAGTAGAGACACTACATAGTGATATACACCTGGACATCAGCAGGAGAGGACTCTTTAAAGTAGAGACACTACATACTGATATACACCTGAACATCAGCAGGAGAGGACTCTTTAAAGTAGAGACACTACTGATATACACCTGAACATCAGCAGGAGAGGACTCTTTAAAGTAGAGACACGACATACTGATATACACCTGAACATCAGCAGGAGAGGACTCTTTAAAGTAGAGACACTACATACTGATATACACCTGAACATCAGCAGGAGAGGACTCTTTAAAGTAGAGGCACTACATACTGATATACACCTGAACATCAGCAGGAGAGGACTCTTTAAAGTAGAGACACTACGTACTGATATACACCTGAACATCAGCAGGAGAGGACTCTTTAAAGTAGAGACACTACATACTGATATACACCTGAACATCAGCAGGAGAGTACTCTTTAAAGTAGAGACACTACATACTGATATGCACCTGAACATCAGCAGGAGAGGACTCTTTAAAGTAGAGACACTACATACTGATATACACCTGAACATCAGCAGGAGAGGACTCTTTAAAGTAGAGACACTACACACTGATATACACCTGGACATCAGCAGGAGAGGACTCTTTAAAGTAGAGACACTACATACTGATATACACCTGAACATCAGAGGAGAGGACTCTTTAAAATAGAGACACTACATACTGATATACACCTGAACATCAGCAGGAGAGGACTCTTTAAAGTAGAGACACTACTGATATACACCTGAACATCAGCAGGAGAGGACTCTTAAAGTAGAGACACGACATACTGATATACACCTGAACATCAGCAGGAGAGGACTCTTTAAAGTAGAGGCACTACATACTGATATACACCTGAACATCAGCAGGAGAGGACTCTTTAAAGTAGAGACACTACGTACTGATATACACCTGAACATCAGCAGGAGAGGACTCTTTAAAGTAGAGACACTACATGCTGATATACACCTGAACATCAGCAGGAGAGGACTCTTTAAAGTAGAGACACTACACACTGATATACACCTGGACATCAGCAGGAGAGGACTCTTTAAAGTAGAGACACTACATACTGATATACACCTGAACATCAGAGGAGAGGACTCTTTAAAATAGAGACACTACATACTGATATACACCTGAACATCAGCAGGAGAGGACTCTTTAAAGTAGAGACACTACTGATATACACCTGAACATCAGCAGGAGAGGACTCTTTAAAGTAGAGACACGACATACTGATATACACCTGAACATCAGCAGGAGAGGACTCTTTAAAGTAGAGGCACTACATACTGATATACACCTGAACATCAGCAGGAGAGGACTCTTTAAAGTAGAGGACACTACGTACTGATATACACCTGAACATCAGCAGGAGAGGACTCTTTAAAGTAGAGACACTACATACTGATATACACCTGAACATCAGCAGGAGAGTACTCTTTAAAGTAGAGACACTACATACTGATATGCACCTGAACATCAGCAGGAGAGGACTCTTTAAAGTAGAGACACTACATACTGATATACACCTGAACATCAGCAGGAGAGGACTCTTTAAAGTAGAGACACTACATACTGATATACACCTGAACATCAGCAGGAGAGGACTCTTTAAAGTAGAGACACTACATACTGATATACACCTGAACATCAGCAGGAGAGGACTCTTTAAAGTAGAGACACTACATACTGATATACACCTGGACATCAGCAGGAGAGGACTCTTTAAAGTAGAGACACTACATACTGATATACACCTGAACATCAGCAGGAGAGGACTCTTTAAAGTAGAGACACTACATACTGATATACACCTGAACATCAGCAGGGGAGGACTCTTTAAAGTAGAGACACTACATGCTGATATACACCTGAACATCAGCAGGAGAGGACTCTTTAAAGTAGAGACACTACATACTGATATACACCTGGACATCAGCAGGAGAGGACTATTTAAAGTAGAGACACTACATACTGATATACACCTGAACATCAGCAGGAGAGGACTCTTTAAAGTAGAGACACTACATACTGATATACACCTGAACATCAGCAGGAGAGGACTCTTTAAAGTAGAGACACTACATACTGATATACACCTGAACATCATCAGGAGAGGACTCTTTAAAATAGAGACACTACATACTGATATACACCTGAACATCAGCAGGAGAGTACTCTTTAAAGTAGAGACACTACATACTGATATGCACCTGAACATCAGCAGGAGAGGACTCTTTAAAGTAGAGACACTACATACTGATATACACCTGAACATCAGCAGGAGAGGACTCTTTAAAGTAGAGACACTACATACTGATATACACCTGAACATCAGCAGGAGAGGACTCTTTAAAGTAGAGACACTACATGCTGATATACACCTGAACATCAGCAGGAGAGGACTCTTTAAAGTAGAGACACTACATACTGATATACACCTGAACATCAGCAGGAGAGGACTCTTTAAAGTAGAGACACTACATACTGATATACACCTGAACATCAGCAGGGGAGGACTCTTTAAAGTAGAGACACTACATGCTGATATACACCTGAACATCAGCAGGAGAGGACTCTTTAAAGTAGAGACACTACATTTGTGTAGAAACCTTTATGTTGATTGTCCTCTTGAGGCTTCAGTAACAGTTTCTCTTATTCTGTCAGTTTCTCAGGAGCCCTCCTCCATCTCCATAAAGACAATAAACTCCTCCGCTGAGATCTCCTGCTACACCTCTCTGTCGGACCCCGTTAGCCTGTCTCTGCAGAGGAACTTTCACAGAACAGACGTCAGTTTCCTGTATTTTCAAAAGGGAACGATAGAAAAAATGACTATGACTGAGGAGTTAAAAAAACGGATTCAAGTATCTGAACGAAAGCAGCTGGACGGAGGCGTTGGTGTCTCCTTTAAGATCGATATGATGCAGCTGCAGGACACCGACCTGTATTTCTGCACCTGGAGCCACGTGGACAAAGGGCCCATAAAACTAGCCACCAACGGCACCATCATCATCGTCAGAGGTAAATAACACCAGTTAATGTTTGAATATGCACCCAATATTCTACTGGGACATGCTTTAATGTTCAGGTGTATATCAGTATGTAGTGTCTCTACTTTAAAGAGTCCTCTCCTGCTGATGTTCAGGTGTATATCAGTATGTAGTGTCTCTACTTTAAAGAGTCCTCTCCTGCTGATGTTCAGGTGTATATCAGTATGTAGTGTCTCTACTTTAAAGAGTCCTCTCCTGCTGATGTTCAGGTGTATATCAGTATGTAGTGTCTCTACTTTAAAGAGTCCTCTCCTGCTGATGTTCAGGTGTATATCAGTATGTAGTGTCTCTACTTTAAAGAGTCCTCTCCTGCTGATGTTCAGGTGTATATCAGTATGTAGTGTCTCTACTTTAAAGAGTCCTCTCCTGCTGATGTTCAAGTGTATATCAGTATGTAGTGTCTCTACTTTAAAGAGTCCTCTCCTGCTGATGTTCAGGTGTATATCAGTATGTAGTGTCTCTACTTTAAAGAGTCCTCTCCTGCTGATGTTCAGGTGTATATCAGTATGTAGTGTCTCTACTTTAAAGAGTCCTCTCCTGCTGATGTTCAGGTGTATATCAGTATGTAGTGTCTCTACTTTAAAGAGTCCTCTCCTGCTGATGTTCAGGTGTATATCAGTATGTAGTGTCTCTACTTTAAAGAGTCCTCTCCTGCTGATGTTCAAGTGTATATCAGTATGTAGTGTCTCTACTTTAAAGAGTCCTCTCCTGCTGATGTTCAGGTGTATATCAGTATGTAGTGTCTCTACTTTAAAGAGTCCTCTCCTGCTGATGTTCAGGTGTATATCAGTATGTAGTGTCTCTACTTTAAAGAGTCCTCTCCTGCTGACGTTCAGGTGTATATCAGTATGTAGTGTCTCTACTTTAAAGAGTCCTCTCCTGCTGATGTTCAGGTGTATATCAGTATGTAGTGTCTCTACTTTAAAGAGTCCTCTCCTGCTGATGTTCAGGTGTATATCAGTATGTAGTGTCTCTAAATGTCTCCATGCTTTAAGTTCAAAAAGCTATTTTTCTCATGCTACCTGTGCTGCAGCACCTCTTTTCACCCTCTGTCTGAAACCAGAGCCCAGTCGGCTCTGATTGGTTAGCTGGCTGGTTCTGATGTGATTGGTCAACCTCTTAGAGATATCTGTTGGAGTGCTAGCCAATCGAAGCGCTAGTGTACCATATTGATGTCACCATCTTCAGGAAGTAAACAAAGGAATCCGATGGAGGCGTTTCAGTACTTCAACAAAATGTTACTGCACAATCAATACTTGTAAATTGTGTCTAACCTGTTGAACAAAAATACAATTTGTAAATTCAATACTTCAAATTATTTTGAAAATTAAATTGTTCTTGCATCCATCCATTAAAGAGTACAAAATAAAATACATACAGTATACGAACTATATTGTGTTGGGTCAACGTAAGCACTGAAACGTTGACTTTCATTACATGTATTATGTCATCAGATTTCATGACTGTATTATTGGAAAGCAATAATGTAAATTTGACCCAATATTTCTTATTTCATCTTAATATTATTGCTTTCAACTAACCTAATGCAGTAATGTGAAATCTGTTGACACAATACACTCGTGTCAAACTCAAGGCCCGGGGGCCAAATCAGGCCCTTGGTGGATTTAATTTCGGCCTGCAGGATAATTTCTCCTTCGCGTCTAGTAAGGATGCCACCTGGGCGCCTCCCTAGGGAGGTGTTCCAGGCACGTCCAGCTGGGAGGAGACCGAGGGGTAGACCTAGGACCAGGTGGAGGGATTATATCTCTTCGCTGGCCTGGGAGCGCCTTGGGACCCCCCAGTCAGAGCTGGTTGATGAGGGGAAAGGAACGTTTGGGGCTCTCTGCTGGAACTGATACCCCGAGACCCGACCACGGATAAGCGGAGAAGATGGATGGATAATTTCTAATTACTCTTAGATCTGGCCCGCCGGTATATTGCACGCACACCTTCTCTCCATCCTGAGGGTCTCCTCCGCTCAGAGCCGGACCCCAAACATTGATGACCTGCACCCTGATGAGACGCCAAGTGTCTGAGCTAGCATCTCAGAGCAGCACACTGAGTGCAATGGATGCTTCCTTCTGCACTTTCTCTCACGACAACAGGGCATGTTTGGTCTCTCTGTGAGGGAATAGTTTTGTTGAAGCTGTTGTTGGCCTGTGGAGAAATGTACTCATAAGAAGTGACTCTGGAGAAGCTGCAGATAGAGCCATGAGAAATGAATGCATCTGATTATTTAATGTTGTTTTTATAGGCAATAGTTGAAGCTTCGTTAGTTCCAGGTTTAATATGTGCAATAAGTTCATTTCAGTAAGTTCTGCAGTAAACATTGAACCAGTCCGGCCCTCGACTAGTACCCATTTATTAATCTTGGCCCACGGTGTGTTTGAGTTTGACCCCCGACATAATATATTTAATTAAAGTCAACGTCTCAGTTTTTTCAGTGAGGCTCTTGTTCACACTGTTTCACATTTATCGACCATTTATTTCCAGAGGAAGACCCGCAGGAACTCTGCGGGTTCGGAAATCACATCCTGAATCTCGTCCTGATCGCCTTCAGCGTGACGGCGTTCACCGTCATCGTGCTCCTCTTCGCTGGAGCCATGGTTCTGAGACACAGATGCGTGAGTACAACTGTTTCCATTTCAATAATAAACGAGAGACAATTGAAAGGATAATAACGCCTGCTGTTGGACTCCTGCAAAGAAGAGACTTAGTTGGGCCATTCTTCTTTCTGTTTTTATTATTATTAAAATTCATTTAACTTCACTTAGAAAAGATGCTTTCGGATTAAAGGCTTTCCATTGTATTTATTTATACTAATGAAAAAAAATGTGTTTGTTTTTTTGAAAAATACACATTTATGGAAAAAAACTATTAAAAGAATTATATGTATTTTTTAATACATTTAAATTTAATACATTTTGTTTTTGTTTGTTTACTATTTAGATGTTCCTTTCAATGTTTTGGTTCAATATGTTTTATTTTGCTTAAATTATAACTATATTACTATTTTTTTTTTAATCTGTCTTCACTTCCAGATTGAAGTGATTCAATAAGGGATGTTTTTTATTTTGTTTTATTAATACTGTATTAAAAAAGGTTTGTATTTTAATCAAAGGACAGGTATATATATATATATATATATATAAAATGTTTTCTCTTTGTTTTTCTGCAGTTTAAGAAAGGCTTCACACTGGGTCGAGCCGCTGAGCCCCCCGGACCCCCCCGACCCCCGAGGCCTCAGCACACCTATCCTCAGCACCAACCGTACTTAGTCACATCTCTGGGCTTCAGGGGGATCCTCTAGGAAGGCCAGGGAAGATGAGATATCAACGTTTTAAAAGATAACGTGAAAATATTAGAAAATATTAGAACATTTTTGAAATTATTAGAAAAATGTAAACGTAAACATTTGGAAATTTGAAAACCTGTCCTCAACACACGTACATAGGGCCTTTCTCATTTCTCTAATTCCCCTCCTCGACTCCTATCCTCGAATTCTATCCTTGTGTCTTAGTCCCGCCTACAGGAGATGCGGGCGGAGGAGTCGAGGAGGGGAAGCTGAAATCCATTTCCGCGTTACCACCGGAGGACCGAGGAGTCGAGGAGTCGAGGAGTCGAGGAGGGGAAATTAGTGAAATGAGAAAGGGCCTTAGTCACATCTCTGGACTTCAGATGGACCCTTTAGAAATGTCATGGAAGATGGGATATCAAAGCATTAAAATATTAGAAAAATTAAAACGTTTGGAAATTTGAAAAAAAAATCTATATATAATAATACAAAATCTATATCTATATTTAAAAAAAATATATATATATTTTATATATATAATACAAAATATTAAAACATAAACAAAAACAATTAGAAAATTAAAAAATAAACAAGTGCATGTGAAAATATTAAAACATGTGAAAAAAAAATCTATATATATTTTTTTATTAAATATTTAAAAAAACATATTTTCCATATATTAAAAATATTTTTTTTTAAATGTAAGAAAATGTACATATTCACATATTTACATTTGGACATTTGAAATGTAATCTCAAACATTAAAAATCAATAATTAAAAACGAAATATTAACATTTTAATAATCAGGATTAAAGTGTAATCGGTTTGAAATGTTGTATTTCCAAATGTTATCCTGAAGTGTGATCTCAATGTGATCGAGGATGAAGAGGGAAAGAGGATCAATAGAAACAAACGAGGAGAATAAACGTTGTTTCTGTTATTTCCTGATTTCAGATTCCTCATTCAATCTTTCCCCTCAAACAGATTTATTTCATCCGCAGCTGAGACGTGTTTCACCTTCTGCTTTCCGTTTCTTTTAAAATACGACATTTTGTGTTTATCTTTGCAGAAAAGCCAGCAGAGACCACATCCTGTAGCCTTTTCAGCTGTATCAAAAAACCTGCAGAGCAAGCACTTTTGTTTTTCTACACGTTGCATTTCAGGTGTTTGCGTTGAGACTCAAAAATAGAGTTTGAACTTTTTTTCTGTCTGATTTGACATTTTGTTTTTACTTTCAGGACCCATTTCTAAAAACTGTCTCAAGGCAAACCAGAACTGCAATCACCTTTAACGTGTGCTACAATGATGGTTGTCTTTTGTACTCGAAAATTGTATATTTGTACTTGTGAATTGTATATTTGTACTTGTGAATTGTATATTTGTACTTGAGATGTGTCTGATTATCTCCCGAGGGACCACAGATGTAAATTAGCATGTTTGCAAACTTTTTACATTTTGTATTTTTTACACATGTTCATTAAGGCCCCGTCTACACGGAGACGGTTTCAGTTGTATCCGCTAAAGTCCTTTGTCCAATAGACGGCTCGTCCACACGAAGCCGAAACGGAGCCACGGCTTCGGAGCCTCCGAAACCGATCAACTTTGAAACCGGCTCCCAAAGTGGGCAAGTCTGGAGACGACACGCTTGCGGCTCCGTGTGTACGACCTATACGATCATTTCCTGAATCGATGACGCCATAGCCCCGCTTCTCCCCACCTCTCCTGCTCACCCCGCGTCAGTGATGATGCGTTTCGCCAACAACAATGGCGGATCACAGGGTTGCGTTCGTGCTCCAGATGCTACTGACCATGCTACAGATGTTAGTGCAACATCTACAGCTTGTTTGTTTATGCCTTATGCCCATGCAAGGTCTTCTTCGCTGCTTTTGGTGTATTTTGTGGCGGAAGTACAGCGCCACTTACAGGCCCGGCATATGTACTACAGCGTCTCCAGCGGTTTCGAGCGGTCTCGTGTGGACGGACACGTTTCTTGAGCCGATTCCGTGTGGACGGAAGACTTTTTTTAAATCAACTTCGGTTCGAAATCGGTTTTGTCTCCGTGTGGACGGGGCCTATACTATAAAACAATTTTAAGAAATAGAAAATGAGTTGTGAATTGTTTATTTGCACTTGTAAATTGTGACTGTATTTGATTGCTGTCCCTATCAAATAAACAAATATAATAAACAAATGTTGCTTTATGGCTTTTTTTAAAAGTATAAATTATACATGTTGTGAAAAATAGCGTGTACAAAGAAATGTAATAAAGGAGGAGGAGGGGGCCGAGGAGAGAGGAGGGGAAGCAGCAGGTGGTTAGAGAAATGAGATGTCCTTCAACATGGCGCGCTGAAATCCATTTCCGGGTTACTACCGGAGGACCGAGGAGTCGAGGAGTCGAGGAATCGAGGAATCGAGGAGGGGAAATTAGAGAATTGAGAAAGGGCCAAGATGTGCAATTTGGACATATAAGTAAACTCTTAATAGAAAATATAACATTGCTCCTTTAGGCTGGCCCAAACCTCTCAAAACATGAACACTCACAAAGATAATAAAGGAAGTGAAAACATTAAAAGTCCTGTATCTTTGTGTTTGTTTGTTTTTTACGCAAACAGAACATCTTTGTCCACATTTACAAACAATATGTAATTGTTATTTAAAAATAATTGTGTTGCTAAACATTTTATATGAAAAACATGTCTATTTTTTTTTATTGAAGTCTTATTTTTCTCATTTTAGTCATAAAATCATAAAATGTTGATGTAAAAAGGTAAAATACCATGGAATGTATTTGTAAAAACACTGAATACAATAACATTTATTATTATTGTTATTGCCTTTTAATTATTATTATTATTATTATTATTATTATTATTATTATTATTATTATATGGCTCATTGTTTGTACTATCTTATATCTAAATGTCAGTTGCTACTGCGGAACCTACGTACTGAAGGTCAGTGTTCCACACGGACGCTTCCAGGTGTAACACATGAGGTGCAGCCTTGAAAACGGTTTGTTATGATTTTAGAATTGAAGTCATAACTGTAGTAATACAGTTAGTATTACAGTACAATTAAGAAAAAACGCGTTAATGTAGTTATCTTTTATATTTTATTAACTAGTTAGGACACAAAGCCCGGGAAAAGATTAACGTTATTGTTGTTGTTATCTCGCCTTTTCTCAGTTTTCTGCTCAAAGATCAGAGGAATGTTGAACTGATAATCAGACACACACACCGGTTTGAGCTGTTTCTGTGTTGAAAGACAACCGTAAAATGCTGTTTTCCGGGTTAAAAGTGTGGACTTCGAGGAGTTTATGGATACATCGACTTCATGAAGGTGAGACACGTTTTAATATTTAATATTTTGACGTTTAATGACCGTTTGTAGCCGTTAAATGACCATTTGTAGCCGTTAAGTGACCGTGTGTAGCCGTTAAGTGACTGTTTGTAGCCGTAAATTGACCGTTTACTTTGTGTCAAATATAACTTATATTAGCTCTCGTTTGATAAATATTCATTCTTGATTTATAATATTTTACAAATTAAATGAAGTGGTTTCAATCAGTAATTCGGCTTATATAGCCAGTGGATCAAGCATCATTTTATCAGTGAAATTGACTTTTTTACATACACAAACTCCTCATTCATTCATTCATTCATTCATGTGTTATGAATATTCTCAATAAATTAAATTGAACTCTTCAGTCCGGCTTCTATATTTGAACTGTTTAACTGTTTGTTATATTGTTATAATGTTTGACTTCATTGTGGTGAGACACAATGTAATGTTTATTATACAGCCGTTAAGTGACCATTTACTTTGTGAAGGCAACAGGCGCCAAACTCCATACAAAATGAAGGACATTATAACTTCTATAAGCTGCAATTTGATACATATACATACTTGATTAAATATATTTTACATATCTAATGAAGTGGTTTCAGTCCGTAATTCGGCTTATATAGCCAGTGGATCAAGCATAAGTAAAATTGACTATTGTACAACAACTCACTATTCATTCATATAGAGGGATAGAATGGGAGCGATGAAACCCTCTGTAATGTCCCACATGCAGAGCACACAGTGACATGTGTTCTCTGCTTTTAACCCATCCTAGCACCAGGAGTCTAGTACTAGGAGCAGTGGGCAGCTATTGCACAGCGCCTGGGGAGCAATGGGGGCAAGGGGTTGTCCGGTGC
>JAMFTG010001869.1:45000-50827 GCA_023974075.1 Chaenocephalus aceratus
GATATTTACGAGCGTCTCCCCGTCCCCTTCGGGCTGGTGCGGTTCGGAGTGGCTCCCGATCATCCAGAAGTCAAGGTACTTTATCCTGAATGAAATACATTTAAGGAGATGTTATCTTGTGTTCAGTAATACCTGTAGATGTGCCGGGTGATCTTTGAATAAGCGCCTGAACTTAACGACAATGTTTCCGCTGATATCCTCGACTAAACGATAATAATATGTTCCTCCTAGTGTGTAGGTTTGATATGAGGGGGGGGTATTAGGAGAGGGTCCTTTTAAGGCTTGAAACTTGTATACAAAATCAATCACATTATTATTATTCTTTTTAAAGATGGCTTACGATACGATAATACTTTACTTGTCAGATCAAGTCTGAAATGTGTGTCACAGCAGCTCCACGTCCAACAGACAAGCATCCAGACACGACACATGCAACACAAACAACACACATTTAGCATCACCGCACAATCAGTGAGAGAAAAGCTGCTCAGAGCCTTCAGCGTCTGATCTGGGGTCAGCTCTGTGTGCACTGAGAGGACTGACTGATGCTCAAAGGATGCTTCAGGCTGACTGGTGGGACCCTGTGTCTCCATCAGATGGGAGCAGCTCATACTCTCTGCTCAGAGCATGCTTTGGGTCAGAGACGATGTGATTGGACAGCCTCACCAGGTTGTTATGATGAGTCATAGAGTCTCTGACGGGTGGACCAACTAGCTTTGAGCAGACGTTTAACAGCTGGAGCAGTTTTGATTTGAAAGCTGCTGACACACACTTGGACCAGGTGGCGTTGCAGTGCTGCAGAATGGACAGGATCACAGATGTAAAGAACAACAGACGAGTTTCTCTGCTCGCCCCAAAAGACCTGAGACGGCGGAGAAAGTAAATCCTTTGTTTTGTCCGTTTGCTCAGATATTCACTGTGGTCCTTCCATGACAGCAGGCGGTCAATCCTTACGTGTGTGTATGAAAGTCCCTGCTTGGTTTCATCTGGATGACCACGGGGCTTTGTGGGAGTCAGATGGAGCCAACAACCATTTCCTCAGTCTTAATAATAATAATAATAATACATGGGACTTTTATAGCGCTTTTCATGGAACTCAAAGACGCTTTGACAGAGAATTAAGGAGAAAAAAGACGAGAAAACAAAAAAAACAAAATATAAATAAAATAGATAACAAAGAAATACATAAAGAGATAAACAGAACATAAAATAGGGGGGGTGGTCAGAGATTGAATGCAGTGTTGAACAGGTGGGTTTTGAGTGAGGTGGGTTTTGGGTTTCTTGGTGCTGATCTCAAGAGCATTGCTATCAGTCCACTCACCACCTGATGTGCGGCCTGTCGGTGCAGCTCAGGGCCGTCTGTGTTACTGAGCAGAGATATCATTCAGTTTCATCAGAGCACTTCAGGATGACTTGGTTTGGTGTGTTGGTACGACAATCATCGTGTAGAGCAGGGGTGTCAAACTCAAGGCCCGCGACTTCATTTCATGTGGCCCCACAAGAGCTTGCAAATAATATAATATGTTTATTATAAGGTTACATGCTACTTTACAGAAGCACATTGCCCATAAACTACATGTCCCACAATGCATCTCAAATTTGATTTTATTCAAAATATGCCGTTTTTCTTAGAATTTGTCTTTTTCTCAGAAGTAGATTTTCTTTTAAATGTTATTTTTTTTCAAAATGTTACTTTTTCCCCTCCAAAACTTCACTTTTGGTTTTTCCAGAATTTGGCTTTTCTTTTTAAATCATTTTGTGACATTCTCACTGAAGAGACTTGCAATTATTTGCCCTAGACTTCTGCTTTCAGACGTAGTTAATTATGAAGTTATTACCCTATCCGATAATAATCCAAGCAGAGGCAATAATGTAATATAAAAACATTATTTTATATATATTAAATATTTGTATATGTATTTTTATATAGTCTTAAAGTTTACAACCGGCCCTTTGAGTGCAACCATAATGCTGATGGCCCGTGATGAGATTGAGTTTGACCCCCCTGGTGTAGAGAGTAAAGAGCACAGCTGCACTCACGCAGCCTGGGGGGGGGGGGCTACACTGGCTGTGATGGCAGGGTTTTGTTAACCTTCACTAGTTTGCTCTCTGGTGAGGAAAGCAGCAGTAAATCAGGCATGGATTTAATAATAATAATAATAATAATAATACATTGCATTTCAAAGCGCTTTTCCAGGTGCTCAAAGACGCTTTACAGTGGTGATAAAACATGATAAAATAACATTTAAAAGTTATTTACTTCCATTTGGGCCATGTTTGACCCCAAGATGTCGGCTTGTATTGTGTTGCTGCTGATGAGGACTCTAGGAAGAGGGCTCTTGCATAGGTGTTGTGTTTATCTAAATGTTTAGTGATGTGAGCCACAGCGTCTTCCGTACCGCACCCTCGCTTAAAGGCAAGTTGTACGGATCCAGTTGGTCTCGTGTTGTCTGATATGAAATCGGAGCAGAATTCTTTCTAGTGATTTCATAATCCCTGAGGTGAGGGCTCTTGGTCTGCAGTCCTCGTGTTCTTTTGGGCCGCGGTTTGATGTGTGAAGAAGTGCTCCATGGCAGAGGCGTCAATGGAAGCCTGAAAGGTGGGGTGCCTCACTGGAGCCTCGCTTTCCCCTGCCTGTGGCTGAAGGTAGGAGGAGCAACGTATCGTCCTCCATGAGATCTAATCCGCTTCAAACACCTGCAGGCTCTTTGTTCTGAGTCCTGGAGACAGTAAGAGTCGTGACGCAGGTTTTCCACTGATAACAATAAGCATCTCTGGCGTGTTATAAAAACGGTTGGGTCGTAAAAACAAAAATATTCCCTTCTTCGGAAACAGCTGTTGATCCTCTGAGAAACTGATTATAGAGGAATGTCACTCTGTTGACAGCAGCACTGACACACCTGAGTGTGTGTGTGTGTGTGTGTGTGTGTGTGTGTGTGTGTGTGTGTGTGTGTGTGTGTGTGTGTGTGTGTGTGTGTGTGTGTGTGTGTGTGTGTGTGTGTGTGTGTGTGTGTGTGTGTGTGTGTGTGTGTGTGTGTGTGTGTGTGTGTGTGTGTGGTGTGTGTGTGTGTGTGTGTGTGTGTGTGTGTGTGTGTGTGTGTGTGTGTGTGTGTGTGTGTGTGTGTGTGTGTGTGTGTGTGTGTGTGTGTGTGTGTGTGTGTGGGTGGGTGGGTGGGTGGGCGTGTGCAGACCCAGCGGCATACATACATCTGTGGGCGAGCATTTTATTTACCAGTGCGGGGGTGTTAGCAGATCGACTGGTGAATTGTTAACGTTCTGATTTCAGTCAGAATGTCATCCACTCACACACACACACACACACACACACACACACACACACACGTTCTCACTCCCATCTCCGTCACATATTGACGGACGGTCAGGGCCCCTCCCCGTCGCTATATTACGTGCAGCGGACCCCTTGCCCGTCAGGCTTCTACGGGCAGGGCGTCCCATGGTCCTTCAAAATGCCTATTTTAAGGTACATTTGGCTTTAAAATGCGTTTTGATGTCATTGTATGAGTAATGAGTTTTTTATTTCTGATTAGTTGTGCAGTACATGTACATGATGTTTAGTTTGCTAGTTATGACGAAGATTACCTTACGTCTGTGAGGAGAATACACGGGGCTCAGAGCCTCGTATTTTTAAAATCTTTTTTTCCTTCTAATTTGTTATTCTTTTCAAAATAAACACGCTGTTATTTACTCACCAATAACACACAATTATCCTTGCTTTTATTTATTGGTTTAATTCCATAATCTCGGTCTTTTTTGGCGTCCGTCAGGAACTGAATTTAACAATACAAATCACACTCAGTCACACTCAGACACACTCACTCACACACACACACACACTCAGTCACACTCACTCACCACACACACACACACACACACACACACACACACACACACACACACACTCAGACACACTCACTCACACTCACTCACACTCACTCACACTCAGTCACACTCACACACACTCAATCACACACACACACACACACACACACACACACACACACACACACACTCAATCACACTCAGTCACACTCAATCACACTCAGTCACACTCAGACACACTCACTCACACACACTCACACACACACACACACACACACACACACACACACACACACACACACACACACACACACACACACACACACTCAGTCACACTCACTCACACACACACACACACACACACACACACACACACACACTCAGACACACTCACTCACACTCACTCACACTCACTCACACTCACTCACACTCAGTCACACTCACACACACTCAATCCACACACACACACACACACACACACACACACACACACACACACACACACACACACACTCAGTCACACACACACACACACACACACCACACACACACACACTCAATCACACTCAGTCACACTCAATCACACACACACACACACACACACACACACACACACACTCAGACACACTCACTCACACTCAATCACACTCACATACACTCAATCACACACACACACACACACACACACACACACACACACACACTCAATCACACACACACACACACACACACACACACACACACACACACACACACACTCAGTCACACACACACACACACACACACACACACACAACACACACACTCAGTCACACTCAATCACACACACACACACACACACAACTCAGTCACACACACACACACACACCCACACACACACACACACACACACACACACACACACACACACACTCAGTCACACTCACACACACTCAATCACACACAACACACACACACACACACACACTCAGTCACACACACACACACCACACACACACCACACACACACACACACACACACACACACACACACACACACACACTCAATCACACACACACACACACACACACCACACACACACCACACACACTCAGTCACACAACACCACACACACACACACACACACTCAGTCACACTCAATCACACTCAGTCACACTCAATCACACACACACACACACTCAGTCCACACACACACACACACACACACACACACACACACACACCACACACACACACACACACACACACACACACTCAGTCACACTCACACACACTCAGTCACACTCACACACACTCAATCACACACACACACACACACACTCAGTCACACACACACCACACACACACACACACACACACACACACACACACACACTCAGTCACACACACACACACACACACACTCAGTCACACACACACACACACACACACACACTCAGTCACACACACACACACACACTCAGTCACACTCAGTCACACACACACACACACACACACACACACACACACACACACACTCACTCAGTCACACACACACACACACACACACACACACACACTCAGTCACACTCACACACACTCAATCACAACACACACACACACACACACACACTCAGTCACACACACACACACACACACACACACACACACACACACACACACACACACACACAACACACACACACACTCAGTCACACTCACTCACACTCACTCACACTCACTCACACTCAGTCACACTCAATCACACACACACACACACACTCAGTCACACACACACACACCACACACACACACACTCAGTCACACTCACTCACACTCACTCACACTCAGTCACACACACACACACACACACACACACACACACACACACAACCACACACACACACACACTCAGTCACACTCACTCACACTCACTCACACTCAGTCACACTCAATCACACACACACACACCACACACACACACATCACAGTCACACACACAACAAC
>JAMFTG010001870.1:0-20000 GCA_023974075.1 Chaenocephalus aceratus
TTTATCTTATTAGTGTTTACCGTTAGCATGTAGCTTCTCTCTGTGTTAGCTGTCAGAAACATCTGTTAGCATGTAGCTTCTCTCCGTGTTAGCTGTCAGAGGTTCGCTGTAAAGAACAGCTCACAGAAACATCTGTTAGCATGTAGCTTCTCTCTGTGTTAGCTGTCAGAGACATCTGTTAGCATGTAGCTTCTCTCCGTGTTAGCTGTCAGAAACATCTGTTAGCATGTAGCTTCTCTCCGTGTTAGCTGTCAGAAACATCTGTTAGCATGTAGCTTCTCTCCGTGTTAGCTGTCAGAAACATCTGTTAGCATGTAGCTTCTCTCCGTGTTAGCTGTCAGAGACATCTGTTAGCATGTAGCTTCTCTCTGTGTTAGCTGTCAGAAACATCTGTTAGCATGTAGCTTCTCTCTGTGTTAGCTCACAGAAACATCTGTTAGCATGTAGCTTCTCTCCGTGTTAGCTGTCAGAGACATCTGTTAGCATGTAGCTTCTCTCTGTGTTAGCTCACAGAAACATCTGTTAGCATGTAGCTTCTCTCCGTGTTAGCTGTCAGAGACATCTGTTAGCATGTAGCTTCTCTCCGTGTTAGCTGTCAGAAACATCTGTTAGCATGTAGCTTCTCTCTGTGTTAGCTGTCAGAAACATCTGTTAGCATGTAGCTTCTCTCTGTGTTAGCTGTCAGAAACGTCTGTTAGCATGTAGCTTCTCTCCGTGTTAGCTGTCAGAAACATCTGTTAGCATGTAGCTTCTCTCTGTGTTAGCTCACAGAAACATCTGTTAGCATGTAGCTTCTCTCCGTGTTAGCTGTCAGAAACATCTGTTAGCATGTAGCTTCTCTCTGTGTTAGCTGTCAGAAACGTCTGTTAGCATGTAGCTTCTCTCCGTGTTAGCTGTCAGAAACGTCTGTTAGCATGTAGCTTCTCTCCGTGTTAGCTGTCAGAGGTTCGCTGTAAAGGACAGCTCACAGAAACGTCTGTTAGCATCGCTGCTGCTCAGGACAGCTAGCCGAGTGTTCGAACAACCATGAAGGATGCCAATAACACGTGTTGATAATGACATGAAGGCAGAACATCTGGCTCCGTCGTGTTGTCTGGATCTAAAGTTTGATGTTTAAACTGCAGACGCTTTGAGGCCGAATGCTACGGAGGCCGTCAGGTGGCACAGCTCTTCATCAGGACACACGGGATGCAGCCTCACAAGGATGCAGACAGGTGGCACAGCTCTTCATCAGGACACACGGATGCAGCCTCACAAGGATGCAGACAGGTGGCACAGCTCTTCATCAGGACACACGGATGCAGCCTCACAAGGATGCAGACAGGTGGCACAGCTCTTCATCAGGACACACAGGATGCAGCCTCACAAGGATGCAGACAGGTGGCAAGGCTCTTCATCAGGACACACGGATGCAGCCTCACAAGGATGCAGACAGGTGGCACAGCTCTTCATCAGGACACACAGGATGCAGCCTCACAAGGATGCAGACAGGTGGCACAGCTCTTCATCAGGACACACAGGATGCAGCCTCACAAGGATGCAGACAGGTGGCACAGCTCTTCATCAGGACACACGGGATGCAGCCTCACAAGGATGCAGACAGGTGACAAGGCTCTTCATCAGGACACACGGGATGCAGCCTCACAACGATGCAGACAGGTGGCAAGGCTCTTCATCAGGACACACGGGATGCAGCCTCACAAGGATGCAGACAGGTGGCAAGGCTCTTCATCAGGACACACGGGATGCAGCCTCACAAGGATGCAGACAGGTGGCACAGCTCTTCATCAGGACACACGGGATGCAGCCTCACAAGGATGCAGACAGGTGGCAAAGCTCTTCATCAGGACACAAGGGATGCAGCCTCACAAGGATGCAGACAGGTGGCAAAGCTCTTCATCAGGACACACGGGATGCAGCCTATTGATCATGGGTAATTGGTCATGGGTAATTGGTCATTGGTCATTGGTCATTGGTTATTGGTCATTGGTCATTGGTTATTGGTCATTGGTCATTGGTCATTGGTTATTGGTCATTGGTCATTGGTCATTGGTTATTGGTCATTGGTCATTGGTTATTGGTCATTGGTCATTGGTCATTGGTCATTGGTCATTGGTCATTGGTCATTGGTCATTGTTCATTGGTCATTGGTCATTGGTCATTGGTTATTGGTCATTGTTCATTGGTCATTGGTCATTGGTCATTGGTCATTGGTCATTGGTCATTGGTTATTGGTCATTGGTCATTGGTTATTGGTTATTGGTTATTGGGCATTGGTCATTGGTCATTGGTCATTGGTCATTGGTCGTTGGTCGTTGGTCGTTGGTCGTTGGTCGTTGGTCGTTGTTCGTTGGTCGTTGGTCGTTGGTCGTTGTTCGTTGGTCGTTGGTCATTGGTCATTGGTCGTTGGTAATTTGTTATTGGTTATTGGTCATTGGTCATTGGTCATTGGTAATTTGTTATTGGTTATTGGTCATTGGTCGTTTGTCGTTGGTCGTTGGTCGTTGGTCGTTGGTCATTGGTCATTGGTTATTGGTCATTGGTTATTGGTCATTGGTCATTGGTCATTGGTTATTGGTCATTGGTCATTGGTTATTGGTCATTGGTCATTGGTTATTGGTCATTGGTCATTGGTCATTGGTTATTGGTCATTGGTCATTGGTCATTGGTTACAGAAAAAGGATGGTGACAAAAAAAATGTTCTCCAAAAACCCAGTACCAGTTGATGACAATAAAGGAAAGTCATGAAAAAAGCAATTGTTGGCGCCAAAAAACAAAATAAGCGTATCAAAAAGTTGACCAAAGAAAAGTCGACAAAAAATAAACACTGGGTGATAAAAGGAAAAAAAAGCTGATGACAAAAAGAAGTTTACAAAAAAAGTAGACTTGAAAAATGTACTAAAATAAAAGTTGACCAAAAAAATTGTTAACAAGAAAAAGGTGCGCTACGTTAGCTAGCTAGCTTCCAGCAGATCTACAGTGACACCAGCAGGAGTCACGTGACCACACAGCTTTATCATCTCAATGATCTCAGAAAGGAAAACGATGTTCCTTTGAAAAAACTCAATACTACAAAAAGCCTGTCGACAACTACGACTCCCAGGGTGCATTTCACCGACTAACATCCCTTAGTGACGGATAAGAAACACATTCTTTGGAAACAAAGTGAAGATCCGACATGATTTCAGTTTATATAATAAAGGTTTCTGAGTAACGGAACGAGAGCGAGAAGTCCTGAGTTCCTGGTCCACGTGTCGGACGAGCGGGGATGGGTTACTGGTTATTAAGATAGATCCTCAGATGCATGCAGGGAGCAGGCCCGAACACTCGCATAGAAGGAGCTAACGCTAAGCTAATAGAAGGTGCTAACGCTAAGCTAATAGAAGGAGCTAACGCTAAGCTAATAGAAGGTGCTAACGCTAAGCTAATAGAAGGAGCTAACGCTAAGCTAATAGAAGGTGCTAACGCTAAGCTAATAGAAGGAGCTAACGCTAAGCTAATAGAAGGAGCTAACGCTAAGCTAATAGAAGGAGCTAACGCTAAGCTAAAGGCTAGCATGTCAATGAAAACCCTGAAACAGAAAGCGTTGGTGTTTGAACATCCTCTCGCTTTCTGAGTGGCAGGATGGAATATGTTATAATAATATTACACTCGGCGTGTGGTTTTGAGTGATTTGGTAATATCTAAGAACATGTAAAGTATTTGCATGCCACCGCACGACTTCCTGTTTCTGCAGAAACTCCTCAAAATATGGAAGAAATGTCTCTGAAACACGTGGACTTGTTGTTGTTGGTTTGTTTGCTTTGTGACCACAGACGTGCAGAACATTCAAAGAGACGACTCACCTGGACCCGAGCTAAGGACACGATGTGGAAAACGTGAAACACTGCAACGTTTTAAAGTGAATGTCCTTTAGAAATGTGCATATCTCTAAATCGCCCTTTGCAGAGTCAGAAGACATGAGAAAACATGTCCTGCTCTTAAATCAGGAAACAACTGATCTGACAGTGAGACAGGTCTGAGAGTGAGATGCATGCTGGGAAACGTGTCTGTAAGTTAGTTAATCATCTTCTGCACATCGTTCACAGGGTGGTGAACGGAGAGAGGCCTCGTGCCAAACCCTCTGATTCAAATACAAACATACACTAAAGTGACTTTGAAGCAGACTCAAGTAAAGATGCCGGCACTAGATTATTGGAAGTATTTCAATATGTTCTGCCCGTTGGAAACTTGACTGCAAAGCACGACAACATGAGAATCAAATGCTAACAGAAGAACTATAAGTCTGAACGCGTGCATGCAGCGTGTTCGAGATGCGCTTTGAGAGTCTTTCTGTTGGGTCCGTATCTGACATGAAGGATCCTCAGAGACTTAAACGTTACACAACATTTCCTTCAGACGACGTTTTGATCCAATCCTCTTTAAAGTTCCTTAAACATCTGACCTGAATAATCTGCACTCACATCTCAAACTGCAGAAGAAGAAAGTCTGTTGTTTACAAACTGCTGACTCATGACCGATGCACCGCAGCCCCAATGCATGCTGGGAAACCTCCAAACTTCCTCTTTTTGGAGAAAAGTCGCCTCGTCATGAAGCCGTCTGAGAATTACTGTTCTGGAAAACAGCTTCTGACCTCAGAAAATTCACTTTATTTAATACCTGAACAAGGTCTGAGTACTTCTACTTTTACTCAAGTACAAGCTCTGAGTACTTCTACTTTTACTCAAGTACAAGCTCTGAGTACTTCTACTTTTACTCAAGTACAAGTTCTGAGTACTTCTACTTTTACTCAAGTACAAGATCTGAGTACTTATTTTTCACAGCGGCTGGCCACAGGCTCTGGAACACTCTGCCCCTCCATGTGAGGTCGGCCCAGACCCTGTTTTTTTTTAAAAATCTAACCCCGCATGCTCCTCCAGGTTCCACCGCATGCTCCTCCAGGTTCCACCGCATGCTCCTCCAGGTTCCACCGCATGCTCCTCCAGGTTCCACCGCATGCTCCTCCAGGTTCCACCGCATGCTCCTCCAGCCTGACCCGCATGCTCCTCCAGGTTCCACCGCATGCTCCTCCAGGTTCCACCGCATGCTCCTCCAGGTTCCACCGCATGCTCCTCCAGGTTCCACCGCATGCTCCTCCAGGTTCCACCGCATGCTCCTCCAGGTTCCACCGCATGCTCCTCCAGCCTGACCCGCATGCTCCTCCAGGTTCCACCGCATGCTCCTCCAGGTTCCACCGCATGCTCCTCCAGGTTCCACCGCATGCTCCTCCAAGTTCCACCGCATGCTCCTCCAGGTTCCGCCGCATGCTCCTCCAGGTTCCGCCGCATGCTCCTCCAGGTTACGCCACATGCTCCTCCAGGTTCCACAGCTTGCTCCTCCAGGTTCCGCCGCATGCTCCTCCAGGTTCCGCCGCATGCTCCTCCAGGTTCCACCGCATGCTCCTCCAGGTTCCGCCGCATGCTCCTCCAGGTTCCGCCGCATGCTCCTCCAGGTTCCGCCGCATGCTCCTCCAGGTTCCACAGCTTGCTCCTCCAGGCTCCGCCGCATGCTCCTCCAGGCTCCGCCGCATGCTCCTCCAGGTTCCACAGCTTGCTCCTCCAGGTTCCGCCGCATGCTCCTCCAGGTTCCGCCGCATGCTCCTCCAGGTTCCGCCGCATGCTCCTCCAGGTTACGCCACATGCTCCTCCAGGTTCCGCCGCATGCTCCTCCAGGTTCCGCCGCATGCTCCTCCAGGTTACGCCGCATGCTCCTCCAGGTTACGCCGCATGCTCCTCCAGGTTACGCCGCATGCGGCCCCCACCTCCTCTTTTTGCGGTACTCAGATTAATTTATAAACAACGTAATTCATTTAAAAATATATATTTAATTGTTTAGCTGTAGTACTGATACCGTCCACTAGACTCCTAGTTACGTCGCGAGCTGCGTACATGATTTCAAATAGGGCGCTGAGGACCAGCAGAGAGCTGACAGGTGCCCGTGTGCACACTCCCCTTGCTGTGCGTCAGCAGAGGCTTCAAGTGTCTCGGGTTCAAGTTAGACCGCTAACGTCTGGGTAGAGTTCATGACTTCATGCTTATGTCTTCTTATGGTTCATCTCAGTGCTTTCCAATAGTTTAAGATAGTTGTAATCCACTATTTAATAACCCGTTCAATGCAAACATGCCACTTGTGAAAATGAAATAACATTTCTGTGAACTGATATTTGTTCAGTGGCTTCAGAGGATGCTCCTGAAAGATCGAGACATGTCAATGAAGATGTCAGACTTAGTATATTGGTTAATAATTACATACAATACATGGTGTGTGTGTGTGTGTGTGTGTGTGTGTGTGTGTGTGTGTGTGTGTGTGTGTGTGTGTGTGTCTGTGTGTGTGTGTGTGTGTGTGTGTGTGTGTGTGTGTGTGTGTGTGTGTGTGTTTCATGTATAGGCCTCACGATAATTAATTTTGTTGGATACATTTCCCCGGAAATGATTGCGATAAACGATAATATCGTCGGCCCCGTTGTGTGAGCATATTAGACCCCTGACATGACGATAGTATATAATAATAATTGAAGTGCATCCTTTCAAGCTGCTCGTCACGTCCTCTTGGAAATGGAACTCTATCGAGTTCATTTTTATTTATCGTCCGATAAGTCAATGAATAGCTTATCGCTCACGATAACACAGTGGAAACAAACATGTGTTTGACTTTCATTAGTGAATGAGACGTTGTGCCCTTTATAGTCTGTGTGTATATATTGTGTATTTGTATATATTGTGTATTTATATATTGTATATATATCCTATATATAAGCTAAGGTCCCGCTGCTGACACGATAGCAGTCATTTCGTGCATATGTGTAATTAAACCCATGATATCAAAATCTCACTCCAGCCAGGTACTCACAATTAGCACCCTGATACATACATATACATATATACATATACATATATATATATATATACATACATATATATATATATACATATATATATAACTCTTGACAAATATCGTTTTTACTTTGTCTGTGTATATATACCATGTTCGATGTGACGTTCGTGTTCTTGAAAGAAAACACAGTAACAGATGATCTACAGCTCTACCTGCAGGGTGTATCTCTGCACACACACACACACACACACACACACACACACACACACACACACACACACACACACACACACAATGCAGACACACACACACAATGCAGACACACACACACACACACACACACACACACACACACACACGCCTGGACTCTACCCCCCCCCCCTCTATCAGGCCAGAGCAAACACTTTGTGACCGAAGGACTTTAAACCTTGACTTAAAGAGGTGTGCGTGTGTGTGTGTGTGTGTGTGTGTGTGTGTGTGTGTGTGTGTGTGTGTGTGTGTGTGTGTGTGTGTGTGTGTGTGTGTGTGTGTGTGTGTGTGTCTGGTAATGAGAGCCCCCTCCCTGAGCAAACTGCAGCTGAACTCTGGCACACACACACACACACACACACACACACACACACACACACACACACACACACACACACACACACAGCTTCATGCAGTGTGTTAGCTTCATGCAGTGTGTGTTAGCAGTGTGTGTTAGCTTCATGCAGTGTGTGTTAGCAGTGTGTGTTAGCTTCATGCAGTGTGTGTTAGCTTCATGCTATGTGTTAGCTTCATGCTGTGTGTGTTAGCAGTGTGTGTTAGCTTCATGCTATGTGTTAGCTTCATGCTGTGTGTGTTAGCAGTGTGTGTTAGCTTCATGCTATGTGTTAGCTTCATGCAGTGTGTGTTAGCTTCATGCAGTGTGTGTTAGCTTCATGCTATGTGTTAGCTTCATGCAGTGTGTGTTAGCTTCATGCTGTGTGTGTGTTAGCTTCATGCTGTGTGTGTTAGCTTCATGCTGTGTGTTAGCAGTGTGTTAGCTTCATGCTGTGTGTTAGCTTCATGCTGTGTGTTAGCAGTGTGTTAGCTTCATGCAGTGTGTTAGCTTCATGCTGTGTGTTAGCTTCATGCTGTGTGTTAGCTTCATGCTGTGTGTTAGCTTCATGCAGTGTGTTAGCTTCATGCTGTGTGTTAGCTTCATGCTGTGTGTTACCTTCATGCAGTGTGTTAGCTTCATGCTGTGTGTTAGCAGTGTGTTAGTTTCATGCTGTGTGGTAGCACAGAGGTGTCAGAGGTTCGCTGTAAAGAACAGCTCACAGAAACATCTGTTAGCATGTAGCTTCTCTTTGTGTTAGCTGTCAGAGACATCTGTTAGCATGTAGCTTCTCTCCGTGTTAGCTGTCAGAAACATCTGTTAGCATGTAGCTTCTCTCCGTGTTAGCTGTCAGAAACATCTGTTAGCATGTAGCTTCTCTCCGTGTTAGCTGTCAGAAACATCTGTTAGCATGTAGCTTCTCTCCGTGTTAGCTGTCAGAGACATCTGTTAGCATGTAGCTTCTCTCTGTGTTAGCTGTCAGAAACATCTGTTAGCATGTAGCTTCTCTCTGTGTTAGCTCACAGAAACATCTGTTAGCATGTAGCTTCTCTCCGTGTTAGCTGTCAGAGACATCTGTTAGCATGTAGCTTCTCTCTGTGTTAGCTCACAGAAACATCTGTTAGCATGTAGCTTCTCTCCGTGTTAGCTGTCAGAGACATCTGTTAGCATGTAGCTTCTCTCCGTGTTAGCTGTCAGAAACATCTGTTAGCATGTAGCTTCTCTCTGTGTTAGCTGTCAGAAACATCTGTTAGCATGTAGCTTCTCTCTGTGTTAGCTGTCAGAAACGTCTGTTAGCATGTAGCTTCTCTCCGTGTTAGCTGTCAGAAACATCTGTTAGCATGTAGCTTCTCTCTGTGTTAGCTGTCAGAAACGTCTGTTAGCATGTAGCTTCTCTCCGTGTTAGCTGTCAGAAACGTCTGTTAGCATGTAGCTTCTCTCCGTGTTAGCTGTCAGAGGTTCGCTGTAAAGGACAGCTCACAGAAACGTCTGTTAGCATCGCTGCTGCTCAGGACAGCTAGCCGAGTGTTCGAACAACCATGAAGGATGCCAATAACACGTGTTGATAATGACATGAAGGCAGAACATCTGGCTCCGTCGTGTTGTCTGGATCTAAAGTTTGATGTTTAAACTGCAGACGCTTTGAGGCCGAATGCTACGGAGGCCGTCAGGTGGCACAGCTCTTCATCGGGACACACGGGATGCAGCCTCACAAGGATGCAGACAGGTGGCACAGCTCTTCATCAGGACACAAGGGATGCAGCCTCACAAGGATGCAGACAGGTGGCACAGCTCTTCATCAGGACACACAGGATGCAGCCTCACAAGGATGCAGACAGGTGGCACAGCTCTTCATCAGGACACACAGGATGCAGCCTCACAAGGATGCAGACAGGTGGCACAGCTCTTCATCAGGACACAAGGGATGCAGCCTCACAAGGATGCAGACAGGTGGCACAGCTCTTCATCAGGACACACGGATGCAGCCTCACAAGGATGCAGACAGGTGGCACAGCTCTTCATCAGGACACACAGGATGCAGCCTCACAAGGATGCAGACAGGTGGCACAGCTCTTCATCAGGACACACGGGATGCAGCCTCACAAGGATGCAGACAGGTGGCAAAGCTCTTCATCAGGACACACGGGATGCAGCCTATTGATCATGGGTAATTGGTCATGGGTAATTGGTCATTGGTCATTGGTTATTGGTCATTGTTCATTGGTCATTGGTCATTGGTCATTGGTCATTGGTTATTGGTCATTGGTCATTGGTCATTGGTCATTGGTCATTGGGCATTGGTCATTGGTCATTGGTCATTGGTCATTGGTCATTGGTCATTGGTTATTGGTCATTGGTCATTGGTCATTGGTCATTGGGCGTTGGGCGTTGGTCGTTGGTCGTTGGTCGTTGGTCGTTGTTCGTTGGTCGTTGTTCGTTGGTCGTTGGTCGTTGGTCGTTGTTCGTTGGTCGTTGGTCGTTGGTCGTTGGTCGTTGGTCATTGGTCATTGGTCATTGTTCATTGGTCCTTGGTCGTTGGTCGTTGTTCGTTGGTCGTTGGTCGTTGGTCGTTGGTCGTTGGTCGTTGTTCGTTGGTCGTTGTTCGTTGGTCGTTGGTCGTTGGTCGTTGTTCGTTGTTCGTTGGTCGTTGTTCGTTGGTCGTTGGTCGTTGGTCGTTGTTCGTTGGTCGTTGTTCGTTGGTCGTTGGTCATTGGTCATTGGTCATTGTTCATTGGTCCTTGGTCGTTGGTCGTTGGTCGTTGTTCGTTGGTCGTTGGTCGTTGGTCGTTGTTCGTTGGTCGTTGGTCGTTGGTCGTTGGTCGTTGGTCGTTGTTCGTTGGTCGTTGGTCATTGGTCATTGGTAATTTGTTATTGGTCATTGGTCATTGGTCATTTGTTATTGGTCATTGGTTATTGGTCATTGGTTATTGGTCATTGGTCATTGGTCATTGGTTATTGGTCATTGGTCATTGGTTATTGGTCATTGGTCATTGGTCATTGGTTATTGGTCATTGGTCATTTGTTATTGGTCATTGGTCATTGGTCATTTGTTATTGGTCATTGGTATTGGTCATTGGTTATTGGTCATTGGTCATTGGTCATTGGTTATTGGTCATTGGTCATTGGTTATTGGTCATTGGTCATTGGTCATTGGTTATTGGTCATTGGTTATTGGTCATTGGTCATTGGTCATTGGTCATTGGTCATTGGTTATTGGTCATTGGTTATTGGTCATTGGTCATTGGTCATTGGTCATTGGTCATTGGTCATTTGTTATTGGTCATTGGTTATTGGTCATTGGTTATTGGTCATTGGTCATTGGTCATTGGTTATTGGTCATTGGTCATTGGTTATTGGTCATTGGTCATTGGTCATTGGTTATTGGTCATTGGTTATTGGTCATTGGTCATTGGTCATTGGTCATTGGTCATTGGTCATTGGTCATTGGTCATTGGTCATTGGTCATTGGTTATTGGTTACAGAAAAAGGATGGTGACAAAAAAAATGTTCTCCAAAAAACCAGTACCAGTTGATGACAATAAAGGAAAGTCATGAAAAAAGCAATTGTTGGCGCCAAAAAACAAAATAAGCGTATCAAAAAGTTGACCAAAGAAAAGTCGACAAAAAATAAACACTGGGTGATAAAAGGAAAATAAAACTGATGACAAAAAGAAGTTTACAAAAAAAGTAGACTTGAAAAATGTACTAAAAATAAAAGTTGACCAAAAAAATTGTTAACAAGAAAAAGGTGCGCTACGTTAGCTAGCTAGCTTCCAGCAGATCTACAGTGACACCAGCAGGAGTCACGTGACCACACAGCTTTATCATCTCAATGATCTCAGAAAGGAAAACGATGTTCCTTTGAAAAAACTCAATACTACAAAAAGCCTGTCGACAACTACGACTCCCAGGGTGCATTTCACCGACTAACATCCCTTAGTGACGGATAAGAAACACATTCTTTGGAAACAAAGTGAAGATCCGACATGATTTCAGTTTATATAATAAAGGTTTCTGAGTAACGGAACGAGAGCGAGAAGTCCTGAGTTCCTGGTCCACGTGTCGGACGAGCGGGGATGGGTTACTGGTTATTAAGATAGATCCTCAGATGCATGCAGGGAGCAGGCCCGAACACTCGCATAGAAGGAGCTAACGCTAAGCTAATAGAAGGTGCTAACGCTAAGCTAATAGAAGGAGCTAACGCTAAGCTAATAGAAGGAGCTAACGCTAAGCTAAAGGCTAGCATGTCAATGAAAACCCTGAAACAGAAAGCGTTGGTGTTTGAACATCCTCTCGCTTTCTGAGTGGCAGGATGGAATATGTTATAATAATATTACACTCGGCGTGTGGTTTTGAGTGATTTGGTAATATCTAAGAACATGTAAAGTATTTGCATGCCACCGCACGACTTCCTGTTTCTGCAGAAACTCCTCAAAATATGGAAGAAATGTCTCTGAAACACGTGGACTTGTTGTTGTTGGTTTGTTTGCTTTGTGACCACAGACGTGCAGAACATTCAAAGAGACGACTCACCTGGACCCGAGCTAAGGACACGATGTGGAAAACGTGAAACACTGCAACGTTTTAAAGTGAATGTCCTTTAGAAATGTGCATATCTCTAAATCGCCCTTTGCAGAGTCAGAAGACATGAGAAAACATGTCCTGCTCTTAAATCAGGAAACAACTGATCTGACAGTGAGACAGGTCTGAGAGTGAGATGCATGCTGGGAAACGTGTCTGTAAGTTAGTTAATCATCTTCTGCACATCGTTCACAGGGTGGTGAACGGAGAGAGGCCTCGTGCCAAACCCTCTGATTCAAATACAAACATACACTAAAGTGACTTTGAAGCAGACTCAAGTAAAGATGCCGGCACTAGATTATTGGAAGTATTTCAATATGTTCTGCCCGTTGGAAACTTGACTGCAAAGCACGACAACATGAGAATCAAATGCTAACAGAAGAACTATAAGTCTGAACGCGTGCATGCAGCGTGTTCGAGATGCGCTTTGAGAGTCTTTCTGTTGGGTCCGTATCTGACATGAAGGATCCTCAGAGACTTAAACGTTACACAACATTTCCTTCAGACGACGTTTTGATCCAATCCTCTTTAAAGTTCCTTAAACATCTGACCTGAATAATCTGCACTCACATCTCAAACTGCAGAAGAAGAAAGTCTGTTGTTTACAAACTGCTGACTCATGACCGATGCACCGCAGCCCCAATGCATGCTGGGAAACCTCCAAACTTCCTCTTTTTGGAGAAAAGTCGCCTCGTCATGAAGCCGTCTGAGAATTACTGTTCTGGAAAACAGCTTCTGACCTCAGAAAATTCACTTTATTTAATACCTGAACAAGGTCTGAGTACTTCTACTTTTACTCAAGTACAAGGTCTGAGTACTTCTACTTTTACTCAAGTACAAGCTCTGAGTACTTCTACTTTTACTCAAGTACAAGCTCTGAGTACTTCTACTTTTACTCAAGTACAAGTTCTGAGTACTTCTACTTTTACTCAAGTACAAGGTCTGAGTACTTATTTTTCACAGCGGCTGGCCACAGGCTCTGGAACACTCTGCCCCTCCATGTGAGGTCGGCCCAGACCCTGTTTTTTTTTAAAAATCTAACCCCGCATGCTCCTCCAGGTTCCACCGCATGCTCCTCCAGGTTCCACCGCATGCTCCTCCAGGTTCCACCGCATGCTCCTCCAAGTTCCACCGCATGCTCCTCCAGGTTCCACCGCATGCTCCTCCAGGTTCCACCGCATGCTCCTCCAGGTTCCACCGCATGCTCCTCCAGGTTCCGCCGCATGCTCCTCCAGGTTCCACCGCATGCTCCTCCAAGTTCCACCGCATGCTCCTCCAGGTTCCACCGCATGCTCCTCCAAGTTCCACCGCATGCTCCTCCAGGTTCCACCGCATGCTCCTCCAGGTTCCGCCGCATGCTCCTCCAGGTTCCGCCGCATGCTCCTCCAGGTTCCACCGCGTGCTCCTCCAGGTTACGCCGCATGCTCCGCCGCATGCTCCGCCGCATGCTCCGCCGCATGCTCCTCCAGGTTCCACCGCATGCTCCTCCAGGTTCCGCCGCATGCTCCTCCAGGCTCCGCCGCATGCTCCTCCAGGTTCCACAGCTTGCTCCTCCAGGTTACGCCGCATGCTCCTCCAGGTTACGCCGCATGCTCCTCCAGGTTACGCCGCATGCTCCTCCAGGTTCCGCCGCATGCTCCTCCAGGTTACGCCGCATGCTCCTCCAGGTTACGCCGCATGCGGCCCCCACCTCCTCTTTTTGCGGTACTCAGATTAATTTATAAACAACGTAATTCATTTAAAAATATATATTTAATTGTTTAGCTGTAGTACTGATACCGTCCACTAGACTCCTAGTTACGTCGCGAGCTGCGTACATGATTTCAAATAGGGCGCTGAGGACCAGCAGAGAGCTGACAGGTGCCCGTGCACACTCCCCTTGCTGTGCGTCAGCAGAGGCTTCAAGTGTCTCGGGTTCAAGTTAGACCGCTAACGTCTGGGTAGAGTTCATGACTTCATGCTTATGTCTTCTTATGGTTCATCTCAGTGCTTTCCAATAGTTTAAGATAGTTGTAATCCACTATTTAATAACCCGTTCAATGCAAACATGCCACTTGTGAAAATGAAATAACATTTCTGTGAACTGATATTTGTTCAGTGGCTTCAGAGGATGCTCCTGAAAGATCGAGACATGTCAATGAAGATGTCAGACTTAGTATATTGGTTAATAATTACATACAATACATGGTGTGTGTGTGTGTGTGTGTGTGTGTGTGTGTGTGTGTGTGTGTGTGTGTGTGTGTGTGTGTGTGTGTCTGTGTGTGCGTGTGTGTGTGTGCGTGTGTGTGTGTGTGTGTGTGTGTGTGTGTGTGTGTGTGTGTGTGTGTGTGTGTGTGTGTGTGTGTGCTCCAAGTGAATCTGCGGCCCCCTGGTGGTGGGGGCCTCATACATACATGATGTGGCCCCCACCACCATCCAAGTGGCCCTGCTCTACATGCCGTCTCCTCATCGGTTCATCCTGCTGGACACACGTGTGCATCCTCATGATTACCTTTATGTTTGTGATAAACGCATCTATTAAAAAGGGACATTTCAAAGAACTGGAGCTCAGACTGTTCCCTAAACCTGACGAGGTGTGAATCTACGTTAACAACGTGTGTGACGGAGCAAGGACAGCTTACAAGTCAACAAAGTGGAAAGCTTTGAAGGACATGCGTCTAATGTCACTGATCTCAAGCACTTCAAACTTCCCTCCTCATGTAACGGCCTGTTTTCATTTCTATGATATCTAGAAATAAGACGCAAAGTAGAAAATAAGAATCGGGGAAGAACTGCAAGTCAACAACGTGGACTACAGATCTGCAGGTGAAGGAGTCAGTCTCCTCCTCCTCCTCCTCCTCCTCCTCCTCCTCCTCCTCGCTGCATGTCTGTGTTTGTCTCGCTGCCATAAACGTGGAATGCAGAGTGTTTTATTGGAGACGCTGCAGATGCTGTTTACTTTCGGCACGTCTTCGTATCGGGGAAAGTCTCCGTAAACAGGAAGAGGTTCGAGTGTTTCTGCCTCTGAGGGAAGTTTTAACGTCACCATGACTTTTATTGTTCTGATGAAACATGCTGTGTCTCCCTTCAGTGTGTGGAGACATTAACACGCTCAGCACGTTCGGGGTCGTCAGGGGGTCGTATCTGTGCTGAGAAACAGAACTTTGGCACCGCTAAAATACCGTTAGCATGTCTATGTTTCTACATTAGCACGGGGACCATCAGGGTTCAGACGGCTTCCTTTTCTCTATACAAGATATCACATCTGGGCTCAATATCGATGCGGCCATTTCCCCCGGATGCTGTGACCTTAAAAACATCTGAGTGGAGATTGGCAGGAGAGCTAGCTAACGTTAGCTGCAACCCTTAGCTGGAAGCGTGAGCTATTAACGTTAGCTACCAATGTTAACTTTGATCTTTATCTGCCGATATGAGTGGTTAATGTTAGCTGTGAACACATCATGTAAACGTAAGATGTTAGCGTTAGCTGCCAATGTTAGCTTTTAATGTTAGCTGCCTTTTTTAGTTGTTTACATTAGCTGTTAGCGTTAGCTGCCAATGCTAGCTTTTAATGTTAGCTCAGGGTTGCCAACTTTGGGTACCTGGCTGGAGTGAGATTTTGATATCATGGGTTTAATTACACATATGCACGAAATGACTGCTATCGTGTCAGCAGCGGGACCTTAGCATATATATAGGATATATATACAATATACAAATACACAATATATACAAATACACAATATATACACACAGACTATAAAGGGCACAACGTCTCATTCACTAATGAAAGTCAAACACATGTTTGTTTCCACTGTGTTATCGTGAGCGATAAGCTATTCATTGACTTATCGGACGATAAATAAAAATGAACTCGATAAAGTTCTATTTCCAAGAGGACGTGACGAGCAGCTTGAAAGGATGCACTTCAATTATTATTATATACTATCGTCATGTCAGGGGTCTAATATGCTCACACAACGGTGCCGACGATATTATCGTTTATCGCAATCATTTCCGGGGAAATGTATCCAACAAAATTAATTATCGTGAGGCCTATACATGAAACACACACACACACACACACACACACACACACATCTACAGACTCACTCCAAACTGCCAAATATGTTAATGAACACTCTCACTCTCCCTCACTCTTTGACTCTATGTCGGCCGAGCAGAACAACGAGCAGCAGACTTTCATTTCTGCTGGATCTCAGGTCTCAGGTCTGCGCAGTGCGGGTCGGGGATGGACCAACCGGCTCCCCCCCAGTAGCGTAGGCAGAAATGTACTTTAGGGTGGGCCTGTAAAACATAAGGTGGGCCAGATTTGTCTTCTGGCATCAGGAGCTAACAACAACCCCCGCCGGTACCGGTGGCAGATTACTTTTGGAATACTTTCTGTTTCCATAACAGATGGTGTGTGTTGGGGAACAGCAGACACGTGTGTTACTGTTCTCATGGCTCATCAAGAACTCAAACACAGCATCTTGGTGTCATTCTGGACAGCTCTCTCATCTGCACCCACATACAAACATCACCCGGACTGCACTCTGTGTCCCGTCTTAAAACCTTTCCTTGGAATATGTTATGGGTTGTAAGGTGTCCTTGGTGCTTTGAAAGGCGCCCTAAATAGAATGAATTATCATTATTATTTATGATCTGAAACGATGTAATAACTTTTAAAACTTGTTCCAGTCACTTGCCCCATGCATTCAGCAGCAGCAGGCCGTTCACTTTGATTTCATCCCGTTACAAATGTCATCATTTCGACAATAAAGAAATGCTACATAAACGTTATCTTGCACATTTTATCCTCCAACCGTCTCCGTTTCTAACTTTCAATATATTTAAAAAGAGATCTCTCTCTGCGTGCGGGGGCGGGGCCTCACAGACACGCTGCATCTCTCTCTCTCTCTGCGTGCGGGGGCGGGGCCTCACAGACACGCTGCATCTCTCTCTCTCTCTGCGTGCGGGGGCGGGGCCTCACAGACACGCTGCATCTCTCTCTCTCTGCGTGCGGGGGCGGGGCCTCACAGACACGCTGCATCTCTCTCTCTCTCTGCGTGCGGGGGCGGGGCCTCACAGACACGCTGCATCTCTCTCTCGCTCACAGACACGCTGCATCTCTCTCTCGCTCACAGACACGCTGCATCTCTCTCTCGCTCACAGACAAGCTGCAGCGCTGTGCATATTACATTTTGTGAGGAAACGTTTCCACCAATAATTCCAATAAGTAATCCAAAATGTCTTCACTTCAGGTTTACGAAAGTAACTGTAATCAGATTACTCGTTTTTCAAATGTAACGCCAGCTGAATACAGTTGATTTTTGTATTCTGATTACGTAACGCCGTTACCTGTATTCCGTTACGACCCAACCCTGAGTGTATCTCTCCGGACTGTCACCAGCAGATGAGAAATGGAGTCCCAGCAGCTTCGACTGAAGCCTTCCCCAACTCCGGGGACTTCCGGCCGGGGACTCCGGGTGGCAGCATACGCCGTGAAGTGGTTTGCGGCCTGCCAGTAAACCCAAAGCAGAAGAAGAGGAAGTGACGTCAGCGGCTCATATGCGTAACCTTCCCTCAGGGAAAAGTACTCCGGTGTGAACGCGATTGGCTCTTAGTGCCCTGGGGTAATAAGTACCGGGGCACTAAGTGCTGCGAAGTACGCGGTGTGAACGCGGCTAATTCAAAGGTTCAGATTCAAAGGTGTCATCATCAGATGCTCAGCAGCTTCCTACCCCTAACGGAGCGTCCACACTACAGCTCCAAAGAGAGCTTGGAGCTGGGCGTGTCTGGAGCTTGGGGATTTTATTCAAGCAACACGGCCAACAACCAATCACATGAATCTCCCGCCCCCGACATACAAAGCAAAAACCCCCGGGGATTTTATGCGAGCAATATATATATATATATATATATATATATATATATATATATATATAAATATATAAACTCCCCAAACAGGCGAAAACCTACCAGTTTCCCCCACTGTCTCTGCCACCTCCCTCCATGCTGGTTCCTCCGGGTTGTGTCCCGGTAGGTGAAGAGGGTCTGGTCATACAAAACCGGGTGATTCGCTACGGCGATAGTTAGTTTCTCCTCCGACTTTTTTTGAAATATAGAAATGAACGGCGGGATATCTCTCCCAGCTTAGACGCGGTTTGATTGGCTACGGCTTCAGCTGTCAGATTTTGGGAAACGGGATTTGATTGGCTGGCGCTGGCTACTCCGGCGTCCAGGCGACCAGAAGTTGAACAATGTTCAACTTCTGGTCGCCTGGGTCGCCTGAGACGCCTCGCTCTGCTACCCACAATTCAGTTCGGCGAAAAAGCGCGGCTACGTGACGTCACCCCATTGAAAGTGAATGGGCAGCTTGGAGCTTTCGACGCTGTCGACGCTGTAGTGTAGACGGGCCGTAACCCATGGCAGCTCTTCTGCCTGAGGTCCTCCCAACCCTTCTGCCTGAGGTCCTCCTAACCTTTCTGCCTGAGGTCCTCCCAACCCTTCTGCCTGAGGTCCTCCCAACCCTTCTGCCTGAGGTCCTCCCAACCCTTCTGCCTGAGGTCCTCCCAACCCTTCTGCCTGAGGTCCTCCCAACCCTTCTGCCTGAGGTCCTCCTAATGCTTCTGCCTGAGGTCCTCCCAACGCTTCTGCCTGAGGTCCTCCCAACCCTTCTGCCTGAGGTCCTCCCAACTCTTCTGCCTGAGGTCCTCCCAACCCTTCTGCCTGAGGTCCTCCCAACCCTTCTGCCTGAGGTCCTCCTAACGCTTCTGCCTGAGGTCCTCCCAACTCTTCTGCCTGAGGTCCTCCTAACGCTTCTGCCTGAGGTCCTCCCAACCCTTCTGCCTGTGGTCCTCCTAACCCTTCTGCCTGAGGTCCTCCCAACCCTTCTGCCTGAGGTCCTCCCAACCCTTCTGCCTGAGGTCCTCCCAACCCTTCTGCCTGAGGTCCTCCCAACCCTTCTGCCTGAGGTCCTCCTAACCCTTCTGCCTGAGGTCCTCCAACCCTTCTGCCTGAGGTCCTCCCAACCCTTCTGCCTGAGGTCCTCCTAACCCTTCTGCCTGAGGTCCTCCTAACCCTTCTGCCTGAGGTCCTCCTAACCCTTCTGCCTGAGGTCCTCCTAACCCTTCTGCCTGAGGTCCTCCTAACCCTTCTGCCTGAGGTCCTCCTAACCCTTCTGCCTGAGGTCCTCCTAACCCTTCTGCCTGAGGTCCTCCTAACCCTTCTGCCTGAGGTCCTCCTAACCCTTCTGCCTGAGGTCCTCCTAACGCTTGGTCATTTAGACCAAATTAAATGCGGTTTTTAAAAACTGAGGCGGGGTTTGTGTTTAAAGTGAAACTGTAAAAGCTGTTATTTGAGGAACCAAGCTGTGGCTCAGTGCATAGTGTGTTGGTGTTGGGATCAGGGGGTCACAGGTTCAAACCCCACTGCAGTCAGCATGTCGTTGTGTCCCTGAGACACTTCACCCCAAAGAGCTCCTGTGGGGATTTCCCACAGTGTTGAGTTTGTGAGTCGCTTTGGATAAAAGCGTCTAACGAGTGACAATCAATCAACCAATCAGGACACACATCTACAGGTCTCCAGAGGACACACATCTACAGGTCTCCAGAGGACACACATCTACAGGTCAGAGGACACACATCTACAGGTCAGAGGACACACATCTACAGGTCAGAGGACACACATCTACAGGTCAGAGGACACCCATCTACAGGTCTCCAGAGGACACACATCTACAGGTCTCCAGAGGACACACATCTACAGGTCTCCAGAGGACACACATCTACAGGTCTCCAGAGGACACACATCTACAGGTCTCCAGAGGACACACATCTACAGGTCAGAGGACACACATCTACAGGTCTCCAGAGGACACACATCTACAGGTCAGAGGACACACATCTACAGGTCTCCAGAGGACACACATCTACAGGTCAGAGGACACACATCTACAGGTCTCCAGAGGACACACATCTAC
>JAMFTG010001870.1:27500-40213 GCA_023974075.1 Chaenocephalus aceratus
GCTACCCTGCAGTCTACAAAGTACTTCAGACTAGCTGCACCTCCACCAGCTACCCTGCAGTCTACAAAGTACTTCAGACTAGCTGCACCTCCACCAGCTACCCTGCAGTCTACAAAGTACTTCAGACTAGCTGCACCTCCACCAGCTGCCCTGCAGTCTACAAAGTACTTCAGACTAGCTGCACCTTCACCAGCTACCCTGCAGTCTACAAAGTACTTCAGACTAGCTGCACCTTCACCAGCTACCCTGCAGTCTACAAAGTACTTCAGACTAGCTGCACCTTCACCAGCTACCCTGCAGTCTACAAAGTACTAGTACTAGTATATACTAGTAAGTACCAGCTTTGAGAACACTTTCATGATCAATCATTATAAAACATATCATATATATTATTCTGCACAACGACTACTTTCACTGTCTTTCACTATATGTTGATGAGAATACTTTGTACTTCCACTTGAGGACACTTGAATGAGGACATGTCCACGTCCCCGCGGGACAAAAGGCTTCTGAGTACTCACTCTATTTGTTGACATGAAACAAGGACAGAGAGCTTCAGAGACAGAAGTGTTCCAGTAAAGTCCTGTCTGTTCACGGAGACGTTCTTCTTCTTGCAAAGGGAGATGATTGGTTGTGATCGGAGGGGCCTGGGCCCCCCCCCCCCCCCAGGTGAGAGACAGGGGGTCACGCAGGGGGGCTCCGCACCCTTCACGCAGGGGGGCTCCGGCACCCTCTCAGTCTGTGGTGGGATGCTCCCGCGGGTCACTGGCGACCCCCCCCCTCGGGTATCTGCCTGAAGACCCCCCGCAGGGTGTCCAGCTCGCGGCTCAGGTGCTCCACGCGCCTGCGCAGACGCTCGTTGTCGGTGCTCAGCTCCATCACGCGCGACTGCGTCTCGATGTTCCTGATCTTCGCCTTGTCCCGACTCTTCCTCACCGCCACGTTTGTTGCGCTCGCGCCTCAAGCGGTACTCCGGACTGCTTTTATCCATGTGCTTCTTACTATTGCTGTTGGACTTAAGCCCCGCCCCCCTCTGATGGAGGGGGTGCTGATGATGATGATGATGATGATGAAGGTGGGGGCTTGGAGCAGGTGTCGGGGGGGGCGTCGGATGCTGTAAGTGCATCGTAGTTTGCGCGCAGTTAGAGATTTGATACTCAAGATAATGTTGCTGAAGATGATGAGGAGGAGGAAGAGGAGGAAGAGGGGGTTTTCTGCGAGTACTGGTGGAAGGAGGGGGGGTCCTCGCGGTGCTCCTGTTTGATGGCGGGGGGCGGACGCAGGCGCGGCTCGTACGCAGGGTCGGGTTTCTCCTGATAGCCCCGCGCGCCGCCCCCTGCTGGTGGAACAGGTCCGCCAGGAAGTCATCGTTGAAGGCGCTCGGATCGATGTAGACGCTCAGATCGATGGACGTCTCGTTGTCTCCGATCTCTCCTCCAATAACATCCGGGTCCCTGTAGGGGTTCTGAGAGGGGGGGGGCGGGTGCATCAGGGCGCGCGGGGCTTCATACAGCTGAGACATCTCCATGGAAACACTAAAACCCGGCATGCATGGCGAAGAAGAAGAACTGCCGGGAGAATCCAGGGTGAGAGGGTCGGTTCTGGTCCTCAGGGTTCAGTCTGGAGAGGGTCGGTTCTGGTCCTCAGGGTTCAGTCTGGAGAGGGTCGGTTCTGGTCCTCAGGGTTCAGTCTGGAGAGGGTCTGTTCTGGTCCTTAGTTTGAAAGGAGCTGGTTCTGGTCCTCAGGTTTAAAGGATCTGGTTCTGGTCCTGAGTTTGAAGGAGCTGGTTCTGGTCCTGAGTTTGAAAGGAGCTGGTTCTGGTCCTCAGTTTGAAAGGATCTGGTTCTGGTCCTCAGGTTTAAAGGATCTGGTTCTGGTCCTCAGTTTGAAAGAAGCTGGTTCTGGTCCTCAGGTTTAAAGGATCTGGTTCTGGTCCTCAGTTGAAAGGATCTGGTTCTGGTCCTCAGGTTTAAAGGATCTGGTTCTGGTCCTCAGGTTTAAAGAAGCTGGTTCTGGTCCTGAGTTTTGAAAAGGCTTCAGACTCGCAGGGTTCTCTCAGAGTCTGCCTCCGCTGCAAACTGACTGGAGTCTGAGCTGTCAAACTCTGCTTATATACAAGAGGGAGGGGGCGGGACACACACACACACACACACTCACACACACACACACACACACACTCAGACGCACTCACACCACACACACACACACACACTCTCAGACGCACTCACTCACTCACACACACACACACACACACAGACGCACTCACACACACACACACACACACACACACACTCACACACACACACACACACACACACACACACAGACGCACTCACACACACACACACACACACACACACACACACACACTCAGATGCACTCACACGCACGCACACTCACACACACACACACACACACACTCTCAGACGCACTCACTCACTCACACACACACACACACACACACACACAGACGCACTCACACACACACACACACACACACACACACACACTCACACACACACACACACACACACACACACACACGCGCACACACACCACACACACACACACACTCAGATGGCACTCACACGCACACACACACACACACACACACACACTCAGACGCACTCACTCACTCACACACACCACACACACACACACACACACGACGCACTCACTCAGACGCACTCACTCACACACACACACACACCCACACACACACACACACACACACACACACACACACACACACTCAGACACACTCACTCACACACACAACACACACCACACACACACACACTCAGACCGCACTCACTCACTCACACACACACACACACACACACCACACACACACACACACACACACACACACACCACACCACAGACGCACTCACTCAGACGCACACACACACACGCACTCACACGCACTCACACACACACACACACACTCTCACACACACACACACACACACACTCTCACACACACACACGCACGCACGCACGCCACACGCACTCACAGAGACGTCGTGCAGCCTCTCCGCGGACTCGTGCATCTCCCTCGCGCCCTAGCCTCTCTCTGAAGCAAAGATGAAGTTAGAACCGGAATCTGGAGCTCGTGATTCGCCACATTCAAAAGGCGGTTTGTGTCGGACTCCTAAACTCTGGTGTTACGCGCACTTCACGCGCGTGTCTGCGCTGTGACCGCGCAGGGCTTCAGTGAGAAACGATCCCAATGAAAGACTTCACGCGCCTATGAACTCCACATCGGAGCTGCTGCCTGGCTATGTGCTGCACGCGCGTGCACGCTACAGCTGAGCTCGGGTCCTCTCGCGACCGACAGCCGCAAAGCAGCGGCTCGTGTCAACGCGAGGGGACAGAGCACGAGCAGGGCATTTATCTGAATGTATGAAGCGGCAACACGGCTGAGTCTAAAGAGTCATCAGGGTGCCGTTATGACCGCGCGCACACGCTGAGGAGTGCGTGGAGAGCAGTGTGTCAGTGCGCGCACAGAGCACGCTCTGCCTTTCAACACATTCACTCAACAGAATGAGAGACAGCAACGTTTCAGACTTTTGTCCAAACGTGTTTTTTGAAATCGCATTTTAACCTAAAATAAATCCTCAAAAAGTCAATTCTGCAGAAAAATGATATTTAATGAGGTTTGACTTCGTGCTGCTGCTGCACGCGCCTCTCCCGCCTCGTGACTCTTAATCTGCCGCCCGCAGACTGCGAGGCATGGGGAGATATGGGGGAGATATGGGGGAGGCATGGGGAGATATGGGGAGATATGGGGGAGATATGGGGGAGGCATGGGGGAGGCATGGGGAGATATGGGGGAGAAGCGGGGATTTGAAGCCGCCGCAGTCTGGTCCGGACTCCGAGAGGACTGCAGCGCCCTCTGTTGGCTCAAACTCACATTGTTTATTTATTTACTTCCTGCTGTTTCATTGTGTTTTCTCATTTTGTTTTCACCTCATCGCTTTGGAGCAAAGTGTCATCTCTTTCTTTGCATCTTCTTAATGTATCGTTGGAGGAGTTTGACTGAATGTGAGGAAGAAAGATTTAGGAATAAAAACAAAGACAACAACACGCAGACATTCAGAGATCACACCAGTGCCGTAACAAGGTTGTGATTGGCCTCGGTGCAAATATTGTTTTGGCCCCCCCCCCCCCCCCCCCCCCAAACATAAGCGCACGCTGATGCGCTCACACACGCACGGACACACACAACCAGGGGCGGACTGGGGGGAAAGTGGCCCGGGGATTAATTGACAGACAGGCCCACTTAATGCATGTATCGGCCGGCCGGCGACGAAAGTATGTTACTTAACAAAAAACCTGCCTTTAATGTTATTTTGGACAATTATTCATAAAGTCATCACATCACCTGAGCAGCCCTCGAGCTGCCAGAGCAAAATAGTTACGGCATATATTTAGTGATTTTAATGTTAACAGATCTTTGATGCAATAACATCTTGACCCAATCTGCCTGACTTGACACATGGAATAAAACATGGGCGACGTACGAAGCATCCTCAATGTGAGACAATTTAGCAGGGGGTGTGGGCAGGTGGTGGACCTCACCTCCTCTAGGGGGGTCCGGGGGCATGCTCCCCCGGGAAGATTTTTTTTTAAATGTCGAAGTTAAAAGCATCAATCTGGTGCATTTTGAGAGCAACATTAGGGACTAAATCTATGGCAGTCAGGGGCTTGGACTGTGAGCCGTAGGGTCGCCGGTTCAAGTCCCCGACCAGACATATTTGGAGTGTGGACTTCTACTTGGAGAGGTCCCAGTTCACCTCCTGCCCTGCCGTGGTGCCCTTGAGCAAGGCACCAGACAAGGCTGTACCTTTAGTAATGAATATTACATGTTGTGAGGAAATCTTTCCACCAATAATTCCAATAAGTAATCCAACATGTATTCACTTCAGGTTTACGAAAGTAACTGTAATCAGATTACTCGTTTTTCAAATGTAACACGAGCTGAATACAGTTACTTGATTCTTGTATTCTGATTACGTAACGCCGTTACATGTATTCCGTTACGACCCAACCCTGGCCACACCCCGCTGGGCTGGGCCGGAACACTTACAGATGTGGGCCGGTAGGATTTAGGCCCACACACAGCACCGGCCCACCGGGGAAACTCCCGGTATTCCCGATGGCCAGTCCGCCCCTGTACACAAACCACCCAGAAGCGCCGCATGTAGGCAACAACAGCCTGCCGGGCCTCAGACCACCACAGCCTGCCGGGCCTCAGACCACCACAGCCTGCCAGCCTCAGACCACCACAGCCTGCCGGGCCTCAGACCACCACAGCCTGCCGGGCCTCAGACCACCACAGCCTGCCGGGCCTCAGACCACCACAGCCTGCCGGCCTCAGACCACCACAGCCTGCCAGCCTCAGACCACCACAGCCTGCCGGGCCTCAGACCACCACAGCCTGCCAGCCTCAGACCACCACAGCCTGCCGGGCCTCAGACCACCACAGCCTGCCGGGCCTCAGACCACCACAGCCTGCCGGGCCTCAGACCACCACAGCCTGCCGGCCTCAGACCACCACAGCCTGCCGGCCTCAGACCACCACAGCCTGCCGGGCCTCAGACCACCACAGCCTGCCAGCCTCAGACCACCACAGCCTGCCGGGCCTCAGACCACCACAGCCTGCCGGGCCTCAGACCACCACAGCCTGCCGGCCTCAGACCACCACAGCCTGCCAGGCCTCAGACCACCACAGCCTGCCGGGCCTCAGACCACCACAGCCTGCCGGGCCTCAGACCACCACAGCCTGCCGACGGCACAGCGCACTCAGAAGAGGAGTACACCTGTGTCCTTGACGTGTGTCTCTGGGGGAGGGGCCGGTCGGCCTACGTGGACCCGCTTGCTATAATATAGCTTTTGATCTTGGCGTCGGGGGTCTCAATAGCGCCATAGAGTCCCCTATGGGTTGGGGCCCTTGGGGGAACTGTTGGACCACCGCCGGGCACAGCCGGATCCAGCCTCTCCTCCGGGCTGGCTGGAGAGGAAGGTCGCACGGCCACGGAGACAGCTTTCACCTGTGGAGCTAGTGATGGTGGTGAGACGGGTGAGCTGTCGTTAGCCTCCGGCTGCCGCTGCACGTCAACATCCCCAACGTTAGCGCTCGACTCGAGGACGATGTCTGACAAAAGAAACGGTCTATTTTAGTCAGTTCAGCGTCTCCGTCTCCTTGTTCCCTCTGTCCTCTCTCTGTCCTCTCTCTGTCCTCTCTCTGTCCTCTCTCTGTCCTCTCTCTGTCCTCTCTCTGTCCTCCCTCTGTCCTCTCTCTGTCCTCCCTCTGTCCTCTCTCTGTCCTCCCTCTGTCCTCTCTCTGTCCTCTCTCTGTCCTCTCTCTGTCCTCCCTCTGTCCTCTCTCTGTCCTCTCTCTGTCCTCTCTCTGTCCTCTCTCTGTCCTCTCTCTGTCCTCCCTCTGTCCTCTCTCTGTCCTCTCTCTGTCCTCCTCTCTGTCCTCTCTCTGTCCTCCCTCTGTCCTCTCTCTGTCCTCTCTCTGTCCTCTCTCTGTCCTCTCTCTGTCCTCCCTCTGTCCTCTCTCTGTCCTCTCTCTGTCCTCCCTCTGTCCTCTCTCTGTCCTCCCTCTGTCCTCTCTCTGTCCTCTCTCTGTCCTCTCTCTGTTGTCTCTCTGTCCTCCCTCTGTCCTCCCTCTGTCCTCTCCTCTGTCCTCTCTCTGTCCTCTCTCTGTCCTCCCTCTGTTGTCTCTCTGTCCTCTCTCTGTCCTCTCTCTGTCCTCTCTCTGTCCTCCCTCTGTCCTCCCTCTGTCCTCTCTCTGTCCTCTCTCTGTCCTCCATCTGTTGTCTCTCTGTCCTCTCTCTGTCCTCTCTCTGTCCTCTCTCTGTCCTCTCTCTGTCCCCCCTCTGTTGTCTCTTCTCTGTCCTCTTCTCTGTCCTCTCTCTGTCCTCTCTTGTCCTCTCTCTGTCCTCTCTCTGTCCTCCCTCTGTTTGTCTCTCTGTCCTCTCTCTGTCCATCTCTCTGTCCTCTCTCATGTCCTCTCTCTGTCCCTCCCTCTGTTGTCTCTCTGTCCTCTCTCTGTCCTCTCTCTGTCCCTCTCTTGTCCTCTCTCTGTCCTCTCTCGTCCTCCCTCTGTCCTCTCTCTGTCCTCCACTGTCCTCTCTCTGTCCTCTCTCTGTCCTCTTCTTGTCCTCTCTCTGTCCTCCCTCTGTTGTCTCTCTGTCTCTCTCTGTCCTCTTCCTGTCCTCTCCGTCCTCTCTCTCCTCCCTCTGTTGTCTCTCTGTCTCTCTCTGTCCTCTCTCTGTCCTTCTCTGTCCTCTCTCTGTCCCTCTCTGTCCTCCTCTGTGTCTCTCTGTCCTATCTTGTCCTTCTTCTTCCTCTCTCGTCCTCTCTCTGTCCTCCTCTGGTGTCTCTCTGTCCTCTCCTCTGTCCTCTCTCTGTCCTCTATCTGTCCTCTCTCTGTCCTCCTCCTCTGTCCTATATCTGTACCTCCATTCTGTCCTCTATCCTTGTCCTCTCCCTGGGAGCGCTGCTATGGTGCTTTGCTTGCTGTACATTATGAATGCAAGCTATTACATTTTTATAATGCTGCCGAACTTGCTGCTGCTATGGGGCCCCTGGCCGGCATCTGGCCCCTGGCCGGCTGTGGGCCCCTGGCCGGCTCTGGGCCCCTGGCCGGCTGTGGGTCCCTGGCCGGCTCTGGGCCCCTGGCCGGCTGTGGGTCCCTGGCCGGCTCTGGGCCCCTGGCCGGCTCTGGGCCCCTGGCCGGCTGTGGGTCCCTGGCCGGCTCTGGGCCCCTGGCCGGCTGTGGGTCCCTGGCCGGCTCTGGGCCCCTGGCCGGCTCTGGGCCCCTGGCCGGCTGTGGGTCCCTGGCCGGCTCTGGGCCCCTGGCCGGCTGTGGGCCCCTGGCCGGCTCTGGGCCCCTGGCCGGCTGTGGGCCCCTGGCCGGCTCTGGGCCCCTGGCCGGCTGTGGGCCCCTGGCCGGCTCTGGGCCCCTGGCCGGCTGTGGGCCCCTGGCCGGCTCTGGGCCCCTGGCCGGCTGTGGGTCCCTGGCCGGCTCTGGGCCCCTGGCCGGCTGTGGGCCCCTGGCCGGCTCTGGGCCCCTGGCCGGCTCTGGGCCCCGGTGCACCGTCGATAGTTACACCACTGGATCACATTCTCCAGGTCCAACAGGAAAGAGCAGAAAGAAAGACAAATAGTCAGTACTCAAGTACTCAGATCTTGTACTGGAATACAAGTAGAAGTACTCAGATCTTGTACTTGAGTAAAAGTAGGAGTACTCAGATCTTGTACTTGAGTAAAAGTAGAAGTACTCTGATCTTGTACTGGAATACAAGTAGAAGTACTCAGATCTTGTACTTGAGTAAAAGTAGAAGTACTCTGATCTTGTACTTGAGTAAAAGTAGAAGTACTCTGATATTGTACTGGAATAAAAGTAGAAGTACTCAGATCTTGTACTTGAGTAAAAGTAGAAGTAATCAGATCTTGTACTGGAGTAAAAGTAGAAGTAATCAGATCTTGTACTTGAGTAAAAGTAGAAGTACTCAGATCTTGTACTTTAGTTAGAGTAGAAGTACTCAGATCTTGTACTTGAGTAAAAGTAGAAGTACTCAGATCTTGTACTTGAGTAAAAGTAGAAGTACTCTGATCTTGTACTTGAGTAAAAGTAGAAGTACTCTGATATTGTACTGGAATAAAAGTAGAAGTACTCAGATCTTGTACTTGAGTAAAAGTAGAAGTAATCAGATCTTGTACTGGAGTAAAAGTAGAAGTAATCAGATCTTGTACTTGAGTAAAAGTAGAAGTACTCAGAACTTGTACTTGAGTAAAAGTAGAAGTACTCAGAACTTGTACTTTAGTTAGAGTAGAAGTACTCAGATCTTGTACTTGAGTAAAAGTAGAAGTACTCAGATCTTGTACTTTAGTTAGAGTAGAAGTACTCAGATCTTGTACTTGAGTAAAAGTAGAAGTACTCAGATCTTGTACTTGAGTAAAAGTAGAAGTACTCAGATCTTGTACTTGAGTAAAAGTAGAAGTACTCAGATCTTGTACTTTAGTTAGAGTAGAAGTACTCAGATCTTGTCCTTGAGTAAAAGTAGAAGTACTCAGATCTTGTACTTTAGTTAGAGTAGAAGTACTCAGATCTTGTACTTGAGTAAAAGTAGAAGTAATCAGATCTTGTACTTTAGTTAGAGTAGAAGTACTCAGATCTTGTACTTGAGTAAAAGTAGAAGTACTCAGATCTTGTACTTTAGTTAGAGTAGAAGTACTCAGATCTTGTACTGGAATAAAAGTAGATGTACTCAGATCTTGTACTTTAGTTAGAGTAGAAGTACTCAGATCTTGTATTTGAGTAAAAGTAGAAGTACTCAGATCTTGTACTTGAGTAAAAGTAGAAGTACTCAGATCTTGTATTTGAGTAAAAGTAGAAGTACTCAGATCTTGTACTTGAGTAAAAGTAGAAGTAATCAGATCTTGTACTTTAGTTAGAGTAGAAGTACTCAGATCTTGTACTTGAGTAAAAGTAGAAGTACTCAGACCTTGTTCTTGAGTAAAAGTAGAAGTACTCAGATCTTGTACTTGAGTAAAAGTAGAAGTACTCAGACCTTGTTCTTGAGTAAAAGTAGAAGTACTCAGATCTTGTACTTGAGTAAAAGTAGAAGTACTCAGATCTTGTACTTGAGTAAAAGTAGAAGTACTCAGATCTTGTACTTTAGTTAGAGTAGAAGTACTCAGATCTTGTACTGGAATAAAAGTAGATGTACTCAGATATTGTACTTTAGTTAGAGTAGAAGTACTCAGATCTTGTACTTGAGTAAAAGTAGAAGTACCAGAGTGTAGGAATACTCTGTTACAGTAAAAGTATTCAAAATGTCCCTCAAGTGAAAGTAGAAAGTATTCTCATCTAAATATAGTGAAAGACAGTGAAAGTAGTCGTTGTGCAGATTGGTCCATTTCAGAATAATATATATGATATGATTTATAATGATTGTCCGTACGCCTGTACTGTAGTACCAATAATGACGTTCAAGAACGGCCTCAAGTGTATGATTGCGATTCTATAACACAAACTGTCATTGTAACAATATCGTAAAATAATTTCATAATGTGGCTCATTTGCTCCCAAACCTACGCTTTCTGCTTGAGTTAATCTCCGTCAGAAAGTAGTTCCTAGAAAGTAGTTCCCATGGTAACGATAGCCGATCAATCGAACACTCCTGCTTCCCCGCTTACAGTTATATATTATTAACCAATTTATTGAAAACAATTTATTGAAAACAATTCTTGAATTAGGCTATTTAGATATCTGAGTAATCGCTGTGTGGGATCAGCGGAACAAATCAAATCAGGCGGTCCGTGGTGCTGACACATGTTGGCTTCAGAGTGAAGGCGGATGTTCATGCTGCCATTCTTGAAACAGCTCTCCGTGAACTCCATGCCAGACTTTGTTGCAGGTGGTGCCGTGGTGTTCACGGGTAGGACTACGTTATCGGGAGAGCTTTCCTCCAGTGGCCGTTTCATGGCGTGTCCCGGACCGGCAAAAAGCGCGTTGCTCCACATCTTTCCAACCATTCATCAATACTGAGGCCCCCCAACAAATCAAGTTAACTTTCAAATCTGACATTTTGTAGCTACCGATTTCCAACGAGAGACAACGTATAACGGTGTAACGGCTGTGTGTCGCTAAACGTCGCTATGGAAACCACACGATGTAGGCTCATGGAAGTAGTTTCGGTAGGCTAGTGGCGTGTGTAGGCCACTGGATACTTTGTGATTAAGCACGTTCTATTTGATCGTTGTTTGATCGTGGAATCAAACACGCCTATTGACCAATCAGAGAGCTTGCTCAAACCTATGTGTTATAGAATAATACTTAGTGACTTTCCAGCAGGGCTTTGCGTCCGATGAGAGTAATGATAGATGTAATGAACAAAGCAAAGTCTTCAGTCTGAGTCAAAACCACCTTCAGGTCCTTGATTCCTTCTGAGGACTCTTCTGAGGACCCTTCAGAAGGTCTGTGGCTTCATGTCAGACGTTTCACATCCTTGGAGCAGTTCCAGCGTCCTGAGGAAATATCATGCTGCAGTTCCTGGAGTTCACTCAGCTGGAGGAAGGTGAGAGAGACATGTTGGACGACGTGTGACAAGGAGCTTTCTGACGAAACAAGTCCTGATCAAACGGTCCTGAAGAGTCTCCGATGGTCCTGAAGAGTCTCCGAGGTCCTCCAGAGTCTCCAATGGTCCTCCAGAGTCTCCAATGGTCCTCCAGAGTCTCCGATGGTCCTGCAGAGTCTCCGATGGTCCTGAGGAGTCTCCGATGGTCCTCCAGAGTCTCCGATGGTCCTACAGAGTCTCCCATGGTCCTACAGAGTCTCCGATTGGTCCTACAGAGTCTCCGATGGTCCTCCAGAGTCTCCGATGGTCCTACAGAGTCTCCGATGGTCCTCCAGAGTCTCCGATGGTCCTGAGGAGTCTCCGATGGTCCTCCAGAGTCTCCGATGGTCCTGAAGAGTCTCCGATGGTCCTACAGAGTCTCCGATGGTCCTGAAGAGTCTCCGATGATCCTCTAGAGTCTCCATGGTCCTCCAGAGTCTCCGATGGTCCTGAAGAGTCTCCGATGGTCCTGAAGAGTCTCCGATGGGTCTCCGATGGTCCTGAAGAGTCTCCGATGGTCCTCCAGAGTCTCCGATGGTCCTACAGAGTCTCCGATGGTCCTGAAGAGTCTCCGATGGTCCTCCAGAGTCTCCGATGGTCCTACAGAGTCCTCCGATGGTCCTACAGAGTCTCCGATGGTCCTGAAGAGTCTCCGATGGTCCTGCAGAGTCTCCAATGGTCCCTCCAGAGTCCTCCAATGGTCCTCCAGAGTCTCTCCGATGGTCCTGCAGAGTCCTCCGATGGTCTACAGAGTCTCCCATGGTCCTACAGATCAGTCTCCTATGGTCCTACAGAGTCTCCGATGGTCCTCCAGAGTCTCCGCTGGTCCTAACAGAGTCTCCGATGGTCCTACAGAGTCTCCGATTGGTCCTCCAGAGTCTCCGATGGTCCTGAGGAGTCTCCGATGGTCCTCCAGAGTCTCCGATGGTCCTGAAGAGTCTCCGATGGTCCTACAGAGTTCTCCGATGTCCTGAAGAGTCTCCGATGGTCCTCTAGAGTCTCCCATGGTCTTCAAGTCTCCGATTTCCTGAAGAGTCTCCGATGGTCCTGGAAGAGTCTCCGATGGTCCTGAAGAGTCTCGAGGTCCTAGAGTCTCCGATGGTCCTCCAGAGTCTCCGATGTCCTCCAGAGTCTCCGATGGTCCTCCAGAGTCTCCGTAGGTCCTACAGAGTCTCCGATGGTCCTACCAGGGGACACTAAAGAGTGACGCACACAGCTGGAGACCAGGGGACACTAAAGAGTGACGCACACAGCTGGAGACCAGGGGACACTAAGAGTGACGCACACAGCTGGGAGACCAGGGGACTCTAAAGAGTGACGCACACAGCTGGAGACCAGGGGACACTAAAGAGTGACGCACATAGCTGGGAGACCAGGGGACTCTAAAGAGTGACGCACACAGCTGGAGACCAGGGGACACTAAAGAGTGACGCACACAGCTGGAGACCAGGGGACACTAAAGAGTGGACGCACACAGCTGGGAGACCAGGGACACTAAAGAGTGACGCACATAGCTGGGAGACCAGGGGACTCTAAGAGTGACGAACACAGCTGGGAGACCAGGGGACACTAAAG